>RBNI01004795.1:0-13462 GCA_003990745.1 Jimgerdemannia flammicorona | reverse complement strand
CGGTGTGAACATGCATCGAATGTATCTACTCGAGGAGAAAACGATGGAAAGGATATATATTAAAAAAAAAAAAGAAAAAAAATCAGTATATGCATCATAAAAACTAATCATTGGTCTTCCTTGTCTAATCCTACCTTTGGATACACCAAGCGAGTTGCCAATGCAGAGCGTCCATACTTTGCCACGACAGCGCGGTGGCACGCCTTTGAGCCACAATTCCCGTGTTTTCTTATCATATCGTCTACAAGGGTTCAGAATATGGTGTTTCAAGAAATTGAGAAATTATACGCTGCAAATGCAATGCTAAAAACCATTGTCCGATTTTGCACGCTGTCTTTCCACCACACCGGTACCGAACACGCTTAATTACTTTCTCCCTCTACTTCATTATCATCGTTATCCCAATCCCACTGTGTCATTTACATACTTTGTCCTCCAATGCGGCAAAATATCCGCCTCCCATGTGTGAAGGGCGCTTTGAAAATGCCTGTCGCGCTCTTCCTTCTTTTTCTGCGTTTCCTTTGCCCGTTTTTCCTCTGAGTGACGATGGGGCACGCGTAACGGAAAGCATTTTAAGATTTCAGATATAATAATATTGAGATATCAACTGGCGATGCGAGGGACCGGTTCCGACAGCAAACACACCTAACGCCTTAGCCTTCTTCATCATGGCCTCGTGCTCCTGTAGATGCCGCTTCTCCTCCACCGGATTCTTTGGTGGAAGCATTCTGTTGAAAGCAAACGGAATTAACGATAATAACCAAAGAACTCTACCTCGGCACCGTAAGTCCAGAGTAATCTACGCTCGCAAATAAGAAGACCATCAACATCATCATTACCTCGGCCTGGTTTTGGAGATATTAGCATCCAGTGGGTGCAGCTGGTGATGAGATTTACTAAACGGATTCAGGATTGCCCCAGCGCTGCGTTACAACGATCAGATGCATTAGAAATGATCGCATCTTCTAGAAATGTATATTCCCTTTCGCAAACCATTGCACAACCAAACATACCTCGGCCTGCGTGCCAACCTATTCTTCGACCCTCCTCCCAGCGCCTTCACTTCTACCATACTCGACCGCTTCCCAACCGACTGGCTTCGCTTTACCATCGACAGCTGGTCCTCCCTGCCCTTGAATGACGCGGACGGCGACATGGAGATGCTCGCGGCCATGGCAGCTGCACTGCTGACCGTTGCAGCACCCGTGTCGTTGAGCACGTCGGAGATGGACCAATACGGCCCGGATACGTCGACGGCGCTGGCGGAGAACTTCCCTCGGGCCGAGTAAATAGCGCTATCCGAGCCGGTTGGAGAGCCTGCAAGAGTGCCCGTCACGGTGTTAGAACTTGATTTGCGGAGCGAGAAGCCGAACAGTTTCGCACCACCGGTCGGTGGGGCAGCAGAAGGGAGCGTGAGGTGGTCGCGCGGCAGGTCGAGCGAGACCTCCTCAAAAAACTGGTCATAGTGTGTTGGGGAGGAAGAGTAGGGACTGTGCGAGGTCATACGCGCCGTGTGTGGGGAGGGGCTGAGGTGGTAGTCGGAATGCGGCGTGGGGATCGGGAGGGTACGAGGGGAACCGCCAATGGGGGAGTCGGATGCGAGCTCGGCAAGAAGACGATCAGCGGCGAATATGGTTGCCTCGTCGGTCGAGCTTCTTGGCAAGGAGGAGAGGAGCGAGCTTGGTGGAGAAGGGGATGGAAGGTCCTGTGGCGCAAGTGGTGAGGTGATGGCGATGGCGGGTGATGTAGTTCTATTGTGAAGTTCGTCCTCAAGCTCTAGATCGTGAAGGACATCGTCGTAGTCTTCCTCGTGGTTGTGGCGTACTGTATGGTTATGGTTGTGACCATCGAGCGAGACCTCGGCAAACTGGGACTCGAGTGAAGGAACGACGTGGAAGTCATCGCTGCAGTCGTGAAATTGAATGTCTTGGTCACACTCTAGTTTGTATTCCATTGCATTATTTGGGAGGGATGTGAGGGAATGGAAGGAATTCTCTTTCTCCAAACAAGCAATTCATCTGACTGTCAATTAAATAAAGGACGTGGTGACGTCACACGCCCCCATTTCCCCCTTATCTTGATTCGTTTCGAATACATCCATGCATTTGGCAAACCTACTTCCATTGGAAGAAAACAGCGCTCAATATAGCCATTTATGTCTCTATCGAAATCAATACACACATATGAAGATACATCATAGAGAGCTGAAATTGCGCTTGTCCAGAACAGTGATGATATCTATATGATATATTGCAATCACAGAAACTCATCATTGATGAAAACGCAGTATTTTCTTTTTTAACAACACAAAGTGTTTATACAAATGGATGGAAAACATATACATGAGTAATATATATGCAAAGATACGGGCAATCAGGTACCGCAAATGGAGACGCAAGAGCAAGGTAATAATACAATGTGCAGAAGACAAAATCCTCCAAATCTGGAAACAAACGACGTGAGACAAAGGAAATACCTTGCGAAACGCTATAGACAAGTAAGGCGGTCACAGAGACACCACACAACACGCTGGAGCTGCAAATCAAACTCCGCTTCGTGATCAATTTTTTGTTTATATCAACAAATGAACGCACAATTACGTTCTATTCCCTTCAATCTATCGTTTCCTTAGGCGTACCGATATGTCGCCACTGGCTGTGGCTGCGCCTGCGCCTGCGGATGTCCTTGTACTTGCAGCACGCTCGGCCCCAGCGAGAAATACTTATCGCTCGCAAACTTAGCCTGCAACCTCTGCGCCAGATCCTTGTGTTCTGGTCTCGAAAAATCTTTGACGAAGTCGGCCCACTCAGTCGTGTTGAAACCGTGGAGCAACTTACGTCCGCTGATCTCCTTGGACAGGAGGAGGAACCCTTTGCCCAACACGTTGGTCAGCTGATAGATGCGCTCCCCGATTGTCAACCGGCGCCGGAACGCCTCCCAGTTGGTGCTGACGAGAAGCTTCTCGACCTCAGCCCGGAATTGGACGATGGTGGGTTTGGCCTCGTTAGGGGTCTGACCTGTGCGTGCCAGCTGCTCGCGCTCAAAGTCACGGAACGCAAGGTAGAGTTGGTGGTATTCATAGTTAAAGTAGACGCCCGAGTTCTTGGGCGCATAATCGCAGTCCACGTGGGGTTGCTGATTAGCGTACTGCGCGAGCCGTGTAAGAGCAGAGGTTGGAGGTGCGAGGGACGAGTGGGAGCCATGGTCGAGGCCTTGTATCAAAAGTTTGACGTCATCGGGTAGGGTGGCAGAGTGGTTAAGCAGGTCAGCGTCGGTGACGTTGAGAAGATCTTGAATTAGATCACCACCTGCATCGAAAAAAATAAAAATAAAAATAAGTTCACAGTTACAGTTGCCTAGATTTAACTCGTGGGAAAAATAAAATAAAATAAATAAATAAAAAATAACCGATATAAAATATGAAAAAACATACGTCTGGCATTGTAATCCTTATCCCTCGGTCCAGGTTTCCTTCCCCTCTTCCCTTGCTCCTTCCCATCATCCGTGCTCTTCCTCTTTCCTGTGCCCGCGACGGGTGGGTTCGAGAAGAACATGGTCTGTTCGCCCATCCTTGCCGGCGCGGCGGTAGGTGGCTGGACCGCAAAAGTTGTATGCTCAAGTTTCATACCGTCTAGTGGGAACGACCCGTCAGGAGTCGCCGCTGCGCCAGGGTTGGCGAACGCCACGGCGCCAGCGCCGACGCCGACACCGAGCCCGCCGGAGGCTGGGTCCGCGCCGGCACGCTCGTCGCTCTGGGCGCCGGCAAGGTTGACAGCGAAATACTGCGAGTCCTGGCGGAACAGAATTTTGTTGACGTCGGGGATCTTGAGAAAGTAAACAGAGTCCCCCAGAGCGTGACAAATGGCGAAGAACATTTGTCCGGTCTGCTTGGGCGATTGCTGCGACTTGATTTCCTTAACGGACTGGTAGAGGCGCAGAATCTTATCGTCATTGAGAATGTCGGCGAGGTTTGGTTGCAGCTGGTTGTATTCTCCGTTAGGGGTGACTGGGGGGTGGTGGTGTGGCGCCTGCTGCGCAGCAGCTGGGCCTACGCCATTAGGGTTCATGCCAACAACGCCGTTGGCAGGGGACGAGGAGGAGGCCATTGACAACAGTGTGGTGACTATTTTTTTTTGTTGTGAGCGGTGGCAGTAAATGGTGGACCAAGTTTGGGCGAGTTGTGATCAAGACCTTGGTGTCTGTCATGAAGCGACATTGCGAATAGGTTAATTGTCCGGCAGGGGGTGGGGGGGGTTGGTTGTCCGGGACAAAAAATGAAATGGGTCTTTTGCGCAAAGGGCAGGAAAATATTGAGACGGGAGGGAAGGGCGTTGGGAGGGAGGGATGGTCTGTGTGCGAGGGCGTATGGTTCTGTGGCCGATACTTACGGGTTGAGAAAAGGCCGGTGCGGGACGAGGTTTCCGGGGGGTGCGGCTTGTCACGGAGAGAGCAATGAACGAGGGAAAGGGGGCGCCAAGAAAATTTGGACGGGGGATAGCGGGTCCCATTGTCCGACCGCATGACTCTCCTCCGAATCGGCGAACCCGTGGCGTCATCATACGCCCAGAGTATCAGGCCCCGGCGCTATTTCATCCGCCCTTGTGCGGCCGACTTGCTGCCCATCCTTACCCGTTCCTACCCGTTGCGAGGTGGTCCCCAATTTTCGACCGTCCGAGCCCTTTCGACACACAGGCCTGCTCCCAACCTAGTCCTTCTCGTCGTCGTCTTGCCATCTGTCTTCTACCCAATTGCACTAAATTGACTACATTTCTTTATTTGTATCAATTTTATTTATAACTCGTCATCAGCCCCCCCAATACCATGTGAAGCTGCTATTAATCTACTTTCATGCACGTTGTCGCAATACTACCTACCATCTACCACCAAATCTGCTCCCCTCAAGCCCGTCAAGCCAGCTTCGTATTACATTTCCTTGAATATTATTCATTTATTTATAGATCGCGGGTGGGGCTGCTGCAACATCATCGGTACCGTAATCCTTCTCCTCTCCCTTCCTTGTCCCGACTAGACAACGCAAGGTTCTTTTTGGTGGATGTATGGCAGAGTTACCAGGTAGCCCCCGCCCCCCCCCCCCACAGCAGCTCATGTCCATTAGTGTCATCAAGTTCCGCTTCAATTGCACAAAGCTCGATTATGAAATGTGAAGTCAACTCTCCGAAAATTGTGAAACGAGGTATACCAAACACAACCCCTACCTCAACACATTCCTTCTATAAGGCTCGCGAACATTTGTAATCAAAAGCACGAGTTGGTTCAGTCAAACTCAGCTAGTCAATCTTTACACTTTGGCTGGGATATGAAGTTTTGCAAGAGGTGAGAAATAGAGAGTAGCTTGTATACAATTTCAGATATATATAGAATTTGTTAATTCTACTAAGTATAATATAGTAGCTTTATATAATAGCTCTATTTATATTTATCAAAATTATATAAGTGTGAGTTTGATATATGTCTTAATATTTATAAAGTATAAATTATAATACAAAAGTCTATAATAAGTAAAAATATTATTATAGATAAAAATATATATTATATGGGGCGTGCTGCAACAATTTTTAATATCCACCAAATAAAATGTTAAAGCAAACCAAGGATGTGATTTGATATTGATAGGGATATGTCACAGAAACACGTGATCTTCCGGTGCAAATTGCACTATTCGGACGCGTCAAAGTTTCTCTCACGCGAACACTGACGACTTTTATGTTTCTCTCAGTTATGTCCGGACGCAAAGTACACCAATATTTCGGACGCAGGCCTTCGAAGTGGAGTATTCTTGGCTTTTTGGATGAATGTGATGAGGAACCATTTCAAGTCAAGGTAGCGCTTTACCTTACGTCCCTCGAGATTATCTCTGAAACTGAAAAAGGTCAAAGGCAGAAACAGGCAAAACAGCTGTTCGACCAATATAAACAGGCGAGTCTACCTTTTTTCCCCTGTTTTGTTTTGAAATGGTGGCGTGGCGTGGGATCTCTAAGTTTCCCGCCATTCAAGTCTCTAAGTCGAGCCACGAAACTAGTGGTAGGGCGCGAGCAATCTCTAAGTTTGTTTGGCGTTCAAGTCTCTAAGTCGACCTTCCACTAGCCCACTAGGCCCAGCAATCTCTAAGTTTGTTTGCGTTGGGGCAGGCGACCTTCGAGTTTGCCTGTGTTTAAAAGAGCCTTCGGGCGGGGGGCCCAACGCTGGTAACTTAGTGGGATGGCAAATCAAACAAGAAATGATATTAGTAGAATATTTTACTGATTTCTTTATATTCCATACCTAGGGAAATCGGGCCGACCGTCAGTTGGCAAGAGAATGGGAAAATAATCGCAAAAACACCACTAGTTCTGTATGCTTATACCGACCAAGATTTCATGGCAGCTCCTTTGGAGGGCTCATTCATGGCAGTTACGCTCGTGGCAGCTCCTTTCATGAAATCGGAACAATTAACGGTGGTACTGAATTATTAAGGAAATCAGAGGTAAAATCGGAGCGGGTGCATATTGCCAAGACTCAAAAACAAGATGTGACTAATTTACATTCTCCTTCGCAGGGCAACGTCCACAAGGACCATGACATCAGTTTGGGACAAAAAAGGCCTCATGGCACGCTCCATGGTGATGAGAACGACGAAAGCGACAGCGACGAATCACCGTGTGAGTCAGCGAAAAAACGATCGGCTCGTGGGCCTTACAAAGACCCAACTAAAAAGAATGCCAGTTGAATTGCAGGAAGGTATGATTGTATTTCTGCCACAAATTATTTCCAACGCTAACAACGTGCTGCTATTATTTTTAGACAAGCATTTCGGAATCAGATACTGAATCTGGATCGGAGTACAACCAAAGGTATGCCCGTGTTTGATATGGTGTGTTTCAATCTTTCATCCTAATTTTTTTTTTTTTTTTACCAGCTTGAGTGACACTGAACGGAAAGGGCTGCCAACATTGCAGCTTAAGAATTTTCGAGAATCATTTGAAAAAATGCACCAGTCGGGCAAGTGGCTTCTATCTTCTGGCTCATACGTTGAAGACATTATCTTCAATCATGGCCAGAAGCTGTCAACCGAATCGCTGATGCATTCATGGATCATCGATTTGAATGATGCAGAAACAACAAACTTATTTACCTCCGCAGAACAGGGGGAAATTCGAGCCACTATCCGGAAAGTCCCTGAAGTGAGCCGGGGCTACGCGCAATCGTTGATACGCTTTGCCCAAGTAAGTTGAGGTGGTGATGCTGCTTTTGTATTCTTTGCAATCATAACGCTTATGTTTTATTGTCACTTCAGGCCAGGACCGCTGACGAATTGAGGCATATAATGGAAACAACGTCGTTTCGACCTGAGGACGAAGCCTATGACCGCGAAAAACATTTTGACGCTGAATGGGCAGAAAACGTAGTGCGAAACTTGTAAGTATCTTATCTCCCTGCGCACGTAAACCTTATAATGACATATACATTTACATAGACATTCATTTGCAGTTTAATGGATGTGGGAGATCCGGCCCAAAGACTGCAAAAGGCCCACCTGGAAGGGTGGTTTGACGCGAATGTTTGGGTATCCATCATAGATCGTGCATTTGGAAATCTGCACGATATAGAATTGGTTAGGTAAGAGGTTCTTTCGCTATTTATTCTCTCTCTTCTCTTTTGTATTTCACATTTTATGTTTCTGTTAACCGCAGAAAGGAATCCGCAAGTGTTTCCACCTCGGCGCGGAAGAATCGCGCAAGGTCGCGGTCTGAACGTAAGAAGATGGGCCGCCGGATAGATGGCATTTTTCGTTCGCCGGTCAACAATCTTGAGTTCGGGGCAATCGAAGTTGGCAAGATGTTCGATGGCACGGCTGGAACGAAGCGACTCAATGATTACCACAAATTAGCCAAAGTCATGCACGATATGCTCGTTTCGTTGGGTCGATATGTCAAGAATGAAGAAGTGAAAGTGAAAAAGCTACAGGTTGTGGGCTTGCTTCACTCGGGTAGGTAGAACTGAACATATAAATTATATGAGTACGAAACTTAACGCTTTAATGATGATGCAGGTCTTGTGATGCAACTGTTGTGACTGAATAGCCCAAAGGGCTATGTTTTTCTGTTTTGGTGCAAGAAGAACCAAACGAAGTGCCAACAATTGTCTCGCAAATCAGAAATTTACTCAAGTTATTGGCATGCGTATGCAGAGCAAAGGTATATGTTGCTATGATGTACGAGTATTTGTGATGGAGAAATGATATTTACACATTTATCAATGCCGAATTCAGATGATAATTATGGAATGCAAAGAAGTCGTAGACGAAAAAGCTGATGACGAGGATTCCTTTTTGCAAGAAATCATTAGTGGCTGCACCACGCCGCCGCCGACGATCCCGTTACCACATTCTATGGATTCTTTTTGATGTATTCGCATATCTGCGAAATATGAACTACTATAGTGACCTTTGAATACATAAGACTATCCCTATATAAAAATATTAATATGAAACTAATTTATATCAAGTCCACTATGGAACTGAAAAATTACAGCACCATCTGAAGCATTTTGAAAAGACAACAAGGTGAGAAAATTGCTCCTTATATTTTTAAATTATCTGATACCAAAGCTATTCAAGAATATTTGGATAAAGAAAGAATTATCTACGAAATTTACCAACAATTATATGTCAATTCTAATGATTCTAATAGAAATATAAATATTATTTACCAAGAAGATATTTCTAGATAAAGTCAGCAGGAATTAAATTCTAAGAAGCAAGAATTATCAGAAATATCTTAAGAGTCTAGGAAAAAAAGAAAAACCTCTGAAGAGTAGAATATTATAGATATTATATATAGGGGTATTCTTATATATATTCTTTAATATGCTCTGTGGAAGAAATTTTACAAAATCAGATAAACTGTATGTAATATATATAAAATATATATATATAGTAGACAATATAGTTATGAATAAATATGAAAAAGCTCTCCATTTCCTAGAAGTGGGATGTGGTTGTGGTTGCTTAACTAAGATGCCAAAAGAAAAATTTGCTGAATTGCAAGAAGACTTTCAAGCACTAACAAAATCTGAACAAGATATTTTCTTAATAGCTCAACTCAGATCCATAGATAGAGGAGCAATGAGTGTTAGTCAGCATCTTAAGAATAAGACTCAGGTCAATAAGAGAACTGTTTATTGCTAAAATCATAGTACTCTGATTTGTCAAAAAAACTTACCTCAATATGCTTGGCATTGGCTACAATTATTTTGAAAATATTTAAAATCACTTACTTAAAAATGGTCTTCTACTGTGGGTCTATGGTAATGTAAAAAGAATACCATGGTGAAAAACCAGGATGGTTATCAATATTGATATTGCTATTACTGTCAAGAATTTTTTGCTAAATTATACTAAAGTTCATGACTTACCTAGCCTAGTAAGAAATGTTAATTGAGTCACCCTATCAATTATCTTTCTACTAGTAGAAATGAGCTATAGGTCTGTTCACCAGGATTTTTTAGCCAGCCTGGAGGATAATAGTAAATTATGTAACCTCAAGTATGATGTATTCTACAAATTATAGTACCAGTTAACCCCATATATTCAAATCATGAGTCCAAGGACCAATTTATGCAATACTTGTCAGTATTTGTGAAATGACTTATAGTTCAAAGCTCAAAAAGAGGAAGAGGCCCAAGATCTATTAAAGAAATATAAAGAGCATCTGGCCAAAGTCAAACTAGAGAGAAATTATTATAACAAAAACACCAAGTTAGCAGAAGAACAAAGGAAACTCATCAATCAATATTCACAGACAAATATTAGGGCTTGATATTGCAGTATTGATGCTACCACTCATTACAGTTATGATTAAGCATAGAATGTCCATGTGCCTCATTCAGATCAACAGATCGACAAAGTATATTACCTTAGTACTCACAAAGTATATTTATTTAGTATCCAAGATAAAGTGGTCTGTGAGCAAATTAATTATATATTGGATAAGAATGAACTTCTTAGTAAAGGTTCGAACAGTACCCTTAGCCTAGCCTTTGATGAGATTAAGCAATTGAATAGAGGTGAAAAGCACTTAAAAATTACTTGTGACAATGCAGACAGATAAAACAAAAACAATACTACTCTTTGGTTTTACCTGTACTTAGTAATTGCCAGTTATTATGAAAGTATTGAGTTAAACTTTATGATTTCCAGCCATACCAAATTCAAATGTGATGGTAGCTTTGGATTAATCAAAAGGCTTTATCGTAAGACCACAGTAGATTGTGTTGATCATGTCATTGACATGGTAAAAAGGTCTAGCATTGCCAGACTAAATAAAGCCCAATGTTATAATAGTAGTAAAGGTTTTCACTATTACAACATCATAAGTGGTCTAGAAACTTACTTTAAAAAATTACCTGGCCTACAAAAGTTTCAGCATTTTCATTTCACCAATGCTAATCTTGGGGTGATTAAAGCCCAAGAAGTTGCAAATGGACCTTTCCAAGAATTCAAGCACTGAAGACTAGTAAATTTGAAGCTTCCAAGTATATAGAAAAAATCAAAGTCTTGTCATTTCTTGTGCTTAAGCCTCTTCTTATGGAACTGAAATGCCAGAAGTACCTCTATTACAATATTTGCCCCTTTGTCTAAGATAAGTTCAAAGATATTACTTGTCCTAAGCCAGTATAAAGGTAATTAATTAATTAATAATTAACTTTTATTTTTCTTCTTTATTTTCTTCTTAACTAACAAATAAGCAGTAGTACTTATAATCAAAATTAACACTACTCCTAATCTGATTCAAGGATATTTATTAGCCAGTTGGTTTGGTTGATTGGTTAGATTAAGTTCTAATCTTGCTAACTCTGCTTTTTTATTTTGTAATTCTTATTCTTCTTCTTCAGTTTGATTAGTTTTTTTTTCTAATTCTTTAATTTGAATTCATACTTCGGCAATCTTATTTCTTCTTCACATCTCTTTTTCTGAACAATATTGAGGAAGATGAGTGCTTTCTTCTTTATGTTTTAGATAGTCTTTATCATCTTTTCAAATTGTATAATAAGTTTTGAGATCTCTTATTTTTTCAACTATTCATTTATCTTCCATGGTATCTTGAAATTGACCTCCTTTTGTGGATCTAAATTATCTTCATCATTTTTGTAATGTGAATCTAGGAAAAAGTATTATTGAAAATTCAGATACAGGATAAGTTTAACTATAACTTAAAGAAATTTCTGCTTCTTCTCTTCATAATTGTGTGGCTTTTTTGTTAAGTTCACATTTGATAGTAAAACTGCTGGTAAATGATGTGGATTTCATTTTTTGTATGAGCTCTTGACAGACTTCTCTAATTTGGTCTTAAGTTTCTTAATCAATAGCATTGATATCATTGGGTAAATGATTTTTAGTAGAAATAGTTATATTTCCTATTTCAATATATAGTTTAGCAACAATTTTGCTCCTTTCTGCAATAATAGTATTGTCATTTATTACTTGGAAAAGTTTTTTTGCATCCTCTGCTACTTCTGAGACAAAACTTTTTTCTAACATACTTTTGATTCCTAAACTTCCATAATTCTTCTTATATTTAGGAACTACCTACATATAAAAATGAGGTGAGTTTTGGATGCTAATTGGCCCAATTGGTATACTAACTCTATAGTCTGCTAGATTATAAACTTTGTTAACTTTTTTTATAACATCCCTAAGCATAGGCAAAATATCTAACTATTCTTGCCTGGTTATTTCTTCAAAGATATCAGTATGACATTTTGTATATAGTGCTGCATGACCTTTAGAGTTTTGTCTTAAAACCACTCCAGCAGTTACACTTTTCCCTAACTTAGAGATTTGAGATTTAAGTATTCCTTTTTTCTGTGTTTCCATTTTGTTATACATATGACAAACTATTTCACTTCCTTTAGCACTTCAGGGGCAAATATAACTTGGAGTATTATCTGGTTTTCAAGAAAAGTGTTCATCTTGCTTGCCTCTTGCAATTTACTTATGACAATTCTAATATTGGGAACATTTATATCCTTGGCTGTCTTCATAAGTAGTAATATCTCAGTCTAATATGATTTTGCATTGTGGACAAAAAATAGTAATTCTATCTCATCTGTTAGTACCTTTTTGATTAAGAGTTCTATACTAAAAAGGTCAATCAAAATTTTCTTTATTTTTACATTTTGCTAAGGTTTGATTGAAGATTTTTATTTTATTTCTTTCTCAATCTTTGTTAGTGTTTTTATTTAACTCTTATTATAGAAGTATTTCTGTACATCCTCAATAACAAAATTCAATGTGTTCTCTTTCTTCTTGATCTCATCAATTGATAGTTAATCCTTTTTTTCTATTATTACAATTAAAACATTCTTTACTAGTCATAATATTTTTTTTACAAAAAAAAAAAAAAAGGTAGTAGAGAGTATAAAAATAATAATAATAAAGAAACATGAAAGTGAAGAATTTGGGGTTGTATTTCAGTTTACTTGTTTCAATTATCTTGTATAACAATATTGATAAAATCCTAAGACTAATGCCCATGCCCAAATGATGTCAAATGTTTACTTTGTCTGGTTTTGTTGCAGCATGCCCTATATATAAGTTATAAAATTATTAAAACTAAAGAAGTTATTAATAAAAAAAAACTATTAATAAAGAAGTTTATAAAAAATATATATATTTAGCTTATATTATACTTTAAATTATATATATCTATTAATTTATATATAAAATAAAATATCTCTTAGATGATATATGAGTATCTTTTTAGTAGTAATTTTTTTATTAAAAAAATCTGATTTTTTTAAGTTTATAAAATATAACTCAATTCATTTATAATTTTAATTTTTTTTTTTTTAATAAAATTTTATCTAGAAGTAAAAAAAAAGTATAAAAATCAATAGTTAAAATATTTTTAAAAAGTTATTATGATTTTCAGACTTATGAAATTTTAAAAATTTGTAATTAAATTTAAAATAGATCTATAGTACTACTTGTTTTTTCTACCATCTGATTTTTTATTATCTAATTTTTTTAGAATTTTGTTTTTATAATTAACTAAATTTTTATAATCTCTATATTTTTTATAAATTTATTTTTTTTTTTATTTTATTTTTTTTATTTTACAGACTCAGAGTCTCATAGATTTTTATTAGAAGAGAACCTAAACTATATAGGCCAAAACCCTCCCCTACCACCCATCAAACACTATCTCCCCATTAACCTAAGCTAGCTATTGTCCAGCAGCTCAACTATACCAGATACAGCAGGATCTATAGTAGCCTATACCTCATTCTGTATATCATACTCTCTCTACTACTAGGGAGAACTCAGTCATATACTAATGACTGAAAGCATATACCTGAAACCTCAATATATATACAAGGTCATACTCAAGCTGAATAGAATAGCCTCTGCCACTCTAAGAAGAATGACAGATAAAGAAAAAACTCTCATCAAAGTATTTTT
>RBNI01004794.1:0-13463 GCA_003990745.1 Jimgerdemannia flammicorona | reverse complement strand
AAAAAAAAAAAAAATATACCAGTTACTGGGCAGAAGGAACTGATGGTAGATGTAAATGTTGTATGAGTTATAACTATGTAGATAAGGTCTAGAATGGCTTTGAGTAGCAAAGAGCCAGAGGGGAAGATCACCATCAATAAAAAGGTGAGACAGTCAATATACTCATCTAGTGTAATTCTGGTGTAAAAGACTGCAAAATCTCCAGTAGCAATATAGCAGCAATCTGATACATCTAGGTAATCCAATTGAACTAATTGTAATAGTTCTAACATATTATGTAGAGATTAATATCATGAATAACCTATATTATGATATAGATAGGCTGATCACAAATAGAGAAAGCAAGATAGAAAATGCAAAATCTTAGTTATAGAAGAGTTAAATGCTCTAATAATAGGGTGCCATACCACATGAGCCCCTTTGTATACCTTGGGCAGTATATAAAATATAGGTAACTTGTAATTGTTGAGCTCTATAAGATGTTTCCAAATTGGCATACAACTTAAATTGCTAATGCAGAACTCTAGTAGATCCAGTAGGTCTAACCTTACCAATTCCTTAACATTATCAATCATAGAGAAATCATTCACATTTGTAGGATCGTGAAGGAGAGACTGAAGACCAGCAAGATATAGAGTATATAGAATTATGGTGAATTTCAGATTCTTATCAGTAAGATAGACTATGAAGTCATCATAAGTACAGATATCTTTAAGAAGGCATCAGAACTTCTTTGATATAAGTGTACCAGATACATTCATTATAGATCAGATAGCTTGATTTAGTGCAGCACTCATATGAAGCATAATTTGTATATTTTCTATATAGTGTAGCAGTCACTATTTAGATGGTACCCAGATAGAGATCTCCAGAACATTATCAGGATTATTCATAGAGGTCCAGAAGGTGGCAAGGTCAAGATACCATTGGAATGATAATAATAAAATTAGATCAATGGTACTATTCATTGATGCCAACCCAGGAAGAATAAACTTAGAGCCAAAGTTCAGTATATACATAAGCTTGAGGGTAAGTTAAGGCAGAGGTATATTGATAATAAAGTCCTTCTTGATAAAAATCTGAAACCAAGTGATGAAAAACTGACTTAAATAGGAATTAGAAATAGTAGACATAAAGCCAAAATCCTGAATTAGTGTCAAGACTGCGACTCTACATAGAATAGAGACATTTGGGCCAAACTATACTGCTGGGAAGTCATATAAGACTTCCAGGCTGGAGACCTCTAGTTTTTTGATACTAAAGAACAGACATCACTGGCATTATATCAGATAATATGATATTTGACAGTAGTACACTTGTTGCACTATAGCACAAAAGCTCTGGTAGTGCTCTTGGATGAGCAGCTCAAAGTTGACAAGTGGTTTGTACTAGTAGAAGTAGAGAAAATAGACTAGAAAGGTGAAGCCTTGTGTACTTGCTTGACCCCTTTTACAGAACCCTCTAACAAAGTAGGGAATAGGGGGTAAGGACCCCAATGGGCCTTTGTAGGTATACTAAGGCATCCAGAACAGTTGTGGCAGTTCAGTACAGCAGAGATCAAAGTTACACTCACTATCTTAGCATTTTTCATAGTCCTTACAGGCATGGTGGTCAAGGGTTGGGTGGTGGGGACACTCTTTTTTAGCTGAGTAGAACTAGTGGCAGCAGAAGTAAATGTACATTTGGCACCTAGAGTAATGATCTCAGAGTGCTTCCCAAGCTCCTCAACTACAACTTTGTGGGTAGTAGCAATAATTCCTTCTTGAAGGGATAAGGACATGGAGACTGTCAAGCAGACTACAGCAGTGGCAGCTTTAGCAGTAGTAGTGGTGACAAGATAGTGAGATTGATGCACAATAACATTAAAACTATAGAGCAGAAATAAGTTTATCTTGACCCATTCAGTGGCAGCAAGAGTAGTAATATTTTTACCAGCCCCTTGAGTAGTATCAGCAGAAAGCCTAAAGAAAGCAAGTGCCTCCATAGATACTCTTATAGCTTTGTCGATTTTAGTATGCTGATCTTTAGCATGCTGAGTGGTAGTATTATTATTATTCATAGCAGCCTCAATTGCAGCTTCAGTATAGTACTTAGCTTCTGCAGATACAGTAGTAAGAGTAGCACTGAAAGGAGAGCAATTACAGCAGCAATCTTCTTAAAAGGGGTAAACTTCCAATTGGCAAGTTGGGCCTACAAGAAATTAGCATAGTGCTCATGTGTGGCAGCTACCTTGAGGGCATAGAGTACTCTGGTGCAAGCAGCATAGAAGGTAACTGAGATCTCAATAGAAGAGGTAGCCCAATAGATGGCCAGGTTGTTGAACTTCACCAAGTCAGCAAAGAAAATAGTAGAGACAGCAGCATTACTATCTATATTTATATTATCTATCATGTTATATATTATTAAACATATAGATAATAGAGAAAAATGTTATAATGAGATGTGATACTAATATGACAGATATGAAGGTCAGTGGTAAAAGTTAAGTAGATGGAAACAAAAAGCTTATGTAAATTTTCATAATAGAGCAAGAAAGTAGAATAAAGTATTTTCTGAAGCAAGGTGCAATTGATCTGCAACTTGCCTATAGTACTATAATATGTGATGATCTTTATTCAAATTTGAGAACAAGGTTTGATCACAAGAAGTATAGGAATTCTGGAATTGGAATGATGCATAAGTTCTCAGACCATTACCTGATCCAAACAAAAGTCTGAATCAGTTATTGTCAATCTACACATGTGATAGGCCATTAAAAACCCAATATAGAAATAAGCAGAAAAGGTACCAGTCATATAATCAAATATTATATATATATAAATAATGCCAAAAATAGAACTAGACCAATGATGGTTACATGTAAATATATGATTGTTACTTATAGGTTTAAAAATATAAAAAATTGCTGGACAACCTTCATCATGAGGCTCTAGGCCTAATACCTGCATATCTATGCACTGTGATGCTGTCTATCTCTGCTTGCTTTGCTTGCTTTAGTGCTAAGGCTCTACTCTGCTCTAGTTGTAAGGCTCTAGGCCTAATGTCTGCATCTTCAAGTACTGATAATTTTTAGGGTTTTAAACCTATAAGTGACAATTATGTACTTACATATGACTATCATTGATCTAGTTCTGTTATTGGCATTATTTATATATATAACATTTGATCATATAACTGGTACCTTTTCCCAATTATTTCTATATTAGGTTTTTAATGGCCTATCATATATGTAGATTGAGGATGACTAATTCAGACTTTTGTTTAGATTGGGTAATGGTCTGAGAACTTATGCACTGTTCCAATTCCAAAATTCTGAAGTTAGATCCATACTTCTTATGATCAAACCTTGTTTTTAAATTTGAATAAAGACCATCATATATTGTGGTGCTGTGGGTGGATTATAGATCAATTGCACCTTGCTTTAGAAAACACTTTATTCTGCTTTCTCACTCTGTTATAAAAATTCACAGAAGCTTTTTATTTTTATCTGCTTGACTTTTACCACTAACCTTCATATCATATCACATCTTATTATAATATTTTCCTCTATTATCTACATATTTAATAATACACAACATGATAGATAACATGAATATAAATAGTGATACTGCCATCCCTACTGCTTTCTTTGCCAACTTGATGAAGTTCAACAATCTGGCCATCTATTTGGCCATCTCTTCCATTGAGATCCCAGTTACCTTCTATGCTGCTTATACCAGAGTGCTCCATACTCTTGAGATAGCTATGATATATGAGTGCTGTGCTAATTTCTTATAGACCCAACTTGCCAATTGGAAGTTTACCCCTTCTAAGAAGATTGCTACTATGATTGCCCTCCTTTTAGAGGAACAGTATGGTGCTGCTCTTACTATTACATCTACAGAAGCTAAGTACTATGCCAAAGCTACAATCAAGGCTGCCATGAACAATAACATACTGCCACCCAGTATACTAAGAATCAGTATACTAAAATCAACAAAGTCATAGAAGTATCTACAGAGGCACTTGCTTTCTTTAGACTTTCTATCAATACTACTCAAGGGGCTGGCAAAAATATTGCCACCCTTGCCACCACTGAATGAGCTAAGATAAACTTATTTCTGCTTCATGGTTTTGATATTATCATATATCAATTTTGCCATCTTACCACTGCTGCTACTGCTAAAGCCACTGCCACTGCAGTCTACCCAACAGTCTCTATATTCTCATCTCTTCAAGAAAAAATTATCACTACTACCCACAAAGTTATAGTTGAGGAGCTTGGAAAGTGCCCCAAGATCATTACTCTAGGTACCAAATGCACATTTGCTTCTGCTGCTGCTGGTTCCATCCAGCCAAAAAAGAGTGTCCCCACTATCTGACCCTTGACCACTATGCCTGCAGAGACTATGGGAAAGGCTAAGATAGTGAGTGTAACTTTAGCCTCTACTGTACTGAACTGTCACAACTGTTCTAGATGCCTTGGTGTACCTACAAAGGCCCATCAGAGTCCTTGTCCCCTATCTCCTACTTTGTCAGAGAGTTCTATAAAAGAGGTCAAATGAGTATATAAGGCTTCACTTTCTTTGTCTGTTTCCTCTACTTTTATCAGTATGAGCTGCTCATCAACTTTGAGTCACTCATCTAAGAGTACTGCCAGAGCTTTTGTGCTATAGTGCAATAAGTATACTACTGTCAAATATCATATCATCTGGTACAATGCCAGTAATGTCTGTCCTCTAGTATCAAAAAACTAGAGGTCCCCAGTCTGGAAGTCTTATATAACTTCTCAGTAGCATGGTTTGGCCCCAATGTCCCCATTCTACATTAGGTAGCAGCCTTGATATTAATTCAGGATTTTGCCTTTATGTCTACTCTTCCTGGTTTCCATTTAAGTCAGTTTTTCATCTCTTGGTTTCAGATGTTTATTAAGAAGGGCTTTATTACCAATATACCTCTGCCCTAGCTTACCCCTAAGCTCATGTATATGCTGAACCTTAGCTCTAAGTTTGTTCTCTCTAAGTCAGTATCAATGAATAGTACCATTGATCTAATTTTATTATCATTATTTCAATGATGTCTTGACCTTACCACCTTCTAGACCTCTATGGGTAATCCTAATAATGTCTCGAAGATCTCTACCTGGGTGCCATCTAATGGCAACTATTGCACTATATGGAAAATATACAAATTATGCTTTATATGAGTACTATGCTAAATCAAGCTATTCAACCCATGATGAATTTATCTGGCATACTTGTACTGAAGAAGTTCTGATGCCTTCTTAAAGACATTCATACTCATGATGACTTCGCAGTCTGTCTTACTGACAAGAATCTGGGGTTTACCATAATTCTGCATACTCTATATCTTACTGATCTTTGGTCCCTCCTTCACAATTCTGTATATGTAAATAATTTCTCTATAATTGATAATATTAAGAAATTGGTAAGTTTAGACCTACTGGGTCTACTGGAGTTCTGTATTGGTGATTTAAGTTGCATGCCAATTTGGGAACACCTTATAGAGCTCAATAATTGTAAGTTACTTACATTTCATGTACTGTCCAAAGTATACAAAGGGGCTCATGTAGCATGGCATCCTATTGTTGGAGTATTTAACTCTCCTGTAACCAAGATTTCACATTTTCTATCTTACTTTCTCTATCTGTGGTCAGCCCATCTATACTATAATATGGGTTATTTGTGATATTCATCTCTATGTGATATGTTAGAACTATTACAATTAGTTCAATCAGATTATCTAGACATGTCAGATTGCTGTTACATCATTACTAGAGATTTTGCCACCTTCTACACCAGGATTACACTAGATGAGTATATTGACTGCCTCACCTTTTTGTCAATGGTGGCCTTCTCTTCTGGCTCTTTACTGCTTAAATCTATTCTAGGCCTTATCTGTATAGTCATGACTCATATGACATTTACATCTGCCATCAGTTCCTTTCACTCAGTAACTGGCATAGCTATGGATACAAATTGTACTCTAGATCTTACTAATTTTATTGGTTTTGCTCATAAATCATATATCTTGCAAGTGTCTGATCATCTGCTCAGCCAAGCCATCACTATCAGGCTAAAGTTCTGCCATTTTATTAATGATCTTATCATCTCTATATCTGTGATTATGGACTTGGCCTCAATTTTTAGTGCTGTATACCCTCTGTACTATCATATCAAATAGAAAGTCTTGTCCACTAGACTGTACTATTACTTAGACCTGGAAATCCAAGTTACACCATTCTGCACAGACTATTTTGCAAAATTTCCATATAGTATACAGTTTGTTGACTGGCTGAGTAATTACTCTAAGAAGACACTATATCTATGCATTGTGAATAAGGCTCATTGCCTATCACTACTCTGCTCATCTTACTATAATTGGCTTGATGAGTGTTGGTCTTTGGCCAAATTCTTAGTTCATAGGAAAGGATATCCTGTTGATGTCATAACTACTCAATTGAGTTTGGTTAATTGGCTTGAGATCTGAACTTCACTTCTCATCTCTCTCCTTATTTCCCACTCCTCTATTCCCCACTCTGCTTTTTCTCCTCTATTGCTTATTATCTAATATAATATGGTCTGATGGCTATATTAATAGTCTGATAAGACTCTACATACTACTTTGCTTTGCTTTGATTTCTCTGTAACTGCTCAATGACCAATCATCACCCAGAAGAATGGTTTTACTATTCTTAATACTGTCTCAAATACCAGTTTTACTTTAAGCCCTCCATGAGGCCACACTGTCTATATATGCCATGTGATGTTTAAAAATGTGAAAAATTACCAGACAATCTCCAGTGCCAGGCTCTAGGTCTGATGTCTACATACCTATACTCCATGATGTCTGTCTACCTCTATTTACTTTGCTCACTTCAGTGCTAAGACTCTACTCTGCTCTGATCATAAGGCTCTAGGCCTGATGACCACCTTTCTCTGCTACAATTCACATTACACACACTTTTACAACATACTTTCAAGTTGTTTATTGGAGAAAGGTACTAAGATAATGTCAACCAGCAAGTGAGCTGATATGTATACTAGGTCAGGCAGATCTGGGGCCTTCAACTGGCAATATGTCAGGAGGCAGTATGGGCTTGGGATGGAGTCTTTCAGTGGCTCTAGTGGACAGGGCAGCTTGAGCAGTTGAGGTGGCACCAGTGGGAGGGCTGGAGGGCAGCAGAGAAAGAGCTTTGTGGACATGCTGAGGATGGGAGGTTGGCTGATGGGAGCTTACAGTGGACAGTCAGGAGGGAAGGAGAAGCAGAAGGTTGGAGATACTGGGGGAGCTGGGCCTTCACTGGTGGGAGGCAGTAGAAGTGGAGTAGCAGCTGGGGGTAGTGATAGGACTGCTGATGGTAGAGTGACTGGAAATCTGGAAAAAAATCCAGATGTAACTATTGATGTAGAGGCTAGGCAGATGGGCCCAAAGAGGAAGAGAGACCTGGCAGATGGTGTGATGGGGCTGGTGGTAGCTCTGTTACTCAAGAAATCGATCTCGGAGTTTATGGCCACCTTGTGCTTCCAGGGCTTGGCAGTGATAGCAAGGATGGTTCTGGAGCTTATTTCAAAGCAGATGGCTGGAGCAGCCTCAGTGAAGTTTCTGAAGGGTCTGGAAGGGATTAAGGTGGGCTTTGTGGAGGTAGGCCCACTGGACAAGGCCCTGAAGACTAGAGTAGTAGTTGGGGAAGTGGTGGTCCCCATGGTGTGGTGCTTGAGGTGGGACCCCAGAGTGGTGCAGCTTCTGGTGAGGGGGGTGCCTACAGTGACTAAAGAGGAGACCAGGAAGAGGGTGGAGGAGGTGATGGTAGAGTATGGGGATGTGGTGGACATTGGCTTCCAGATGTGAGAGGGGACCACATTCAGGGTGGATGATATCGATATCAGGATTCAGCTGGCAGGGAAGGAGGCCATAGGGAAGATGAGCAACTGGCCATCAGTACTGATGTGGGGGACTTTTATCTGTAAGGTGTCGAGGGTGAAAGGGAGTGAAGAGGAGGAGGAGGACTTGTTAGAGACTCTGGAGGAGCTGAGTGGCACTGTAGAGAGGAGGGTGAAAGCCTGGAAGCTGTTTGAAGAGTCAATGTATCTGGAGGTAGTGGATGGGAAATATATCTGTACTGACAGGAGGCAGTGGGAGTGGGCCCAGGGGCACAAGAGGTAGAGGGAGCTTTTGGCGAGTATGAAAGGAGGGCTGAAGAGGAAGGAGGATGGGGCTGAGGAGTCTGGAGGCATCGAAGCCAGCATATGGGCTAGCAAAGAAGGAGAGGAGGTGGTGGCAACCAAGAAAGGAGCTGGGAAGGTACTGGGCAAGGATCCCTATGCTGATGGTACTTTTGAAGTTTGGGAGGAGGATTTGGATAGTACCCCCCCCCCACTTGTCAGGAGGGGCCCAGTTGGGAAGAGAGGAGTGGTGGAGGATGTACTAATGCAGGGGGTCCAGCAAGTTCACTTTGGGGTCCCAGATGTGGCAAAAGGGGGCCAGGTGGTAGCAGTTGGTGAGGATGAGCTGGTGGATATCCCAGAGGATAAGTGGGATGAGGCTGCCAGTATAGAAGCTGATACTACAATGCTGGATATAGGGTGGTCTGGGACTCCTGGAGGGAAGGAGGTGGGGAACCTGCTGTGGATGAGCAAGGTGATGGATAACCTTGCAGCTGAGGCATTGGGAGAAGTGGACCTATGTGTAATGCCTGAGGAGCATTGGGCACAGATTCTGTGAGAAGATGGAGTAGTGGAGGTGCTGAAGGTGGAGATTCTTGCAATCTTCCTGGAAGAGGAGAGATATGAGGTTGATGAGATGAGAAAGGTGGAGCTGGTAGTTGTCACTAGTGAGCAGGCTGCCTACTGTTGGGCAGAGTATCATGGTTTGCAGCTCTGGCAGGAGGCCTGTCTGGAGTATTGTGAGAACTTTGAGGAGAAAGAGGATGGGGCAATGGTTGAACTTCTGGGGGGGGTTGGAGGTACAGGAAGCTGAGAAGAGGGAACTGGCTGCAGAATATGTCTTGGACTTAGTACAGGAGGACTTGAATGTGGATTTGTAGAGGATAAGTTTGATATATAATAGTATTTCTTATGAACAATACAACTAACATTTTCTCTCTAAATGTGAATGAGCTGCAGAATCTGGGTGGCATAAGAACATTTTTACTTGGCTCAAGAGATTGGAGGCTGATCTCTTTTTACTGCAGGATGTATGGTATGAGGATGAGGATAATTGGGTAGAGTGGACTAAAAAATGAGGTGGGGCTACTGCTTGGTTTGGAAAGATGGCAATTCTGGTGAAGAAGGGTAGAGGAGATTTGGGGAGAATCAGGAGCTGGGGTGATCACTTGGTCTGGGGAGAATGGCATTGGCCAGGGTGGGAATCGGTGAGAGTGGCTCTTGTTACTGCCCAGCAGTTAGGGGAGAGAGAATTGCATGAGTTAAGGAGCTGCTGGAGGAGGGTATTCTCTTAGAGGAAGGAGTTGATATTCTTGGTAGTGATTTTAATATGGTCCGAGATCCACAACTAGATAGGACTGATAGAGGGAGGAATGTAGGTGAGAGAAGTAGTGGTCTGGATGCATGGGAGGAGGTGGAAAATCTTAGCTCCTTAGGGGATATGGGCCGAATATATTGGGGTGACACCAGGGTCTACACTCATTGGGTGAATGGGTTAGGCATGAGGATTGACTGGATTTTGACAGCTGAATGTTGGGGTGCTGATATCTGGAAGACTTTGGAGGTGGTGTGGTGCCTGTAGTCTGATCACTGGGGATTGCTAGGGCAGGGGCAGTTTGGGGGGAGTGGAGATGGACCTGGACATTGGCACCTTAACTCCTCCCTGCTGGCTGAGAAGGGGTTGTAGGACTTATGGGTGGAGGACATCCAGGCGAAGGTTCCTATCTGGAGGCATGAGGGTCTGTCTGTGGGTGCCTGTTGGATGAGGTTGAAAGAGGCTGCAAAGGTCTATTGGGGAGGAGCTGGTAGAGAGACTGGGAGACAGAGGAGGAAGCACATACAGTGTACTTCTAATAGGCTGATGAGATTGCAGATGGAATGGGCTGATTTGCTTATCTCTGATGGGGTGGAGGATTGGAGGTTTGAGCAGGTGAGATTGGAGGTAGTGGAACTACAGCAGGTATTGAGAGAGGAGGAGGAGACTCATATGTGAGGAATGGCTGCCAGGCTATAGTGGCAGGGGCTTGAGGAGGGAGAGAGGCCTACTAGGTACTTGTCTAGGCTCCTCAAGACTAAGAGAGTACAATATCAGTGAGATGGGATCTTTAATACTGAGGGGGATTTGGTGCATAGCATACAACAAGTCTTGGGGGTATTGAAGGAGTGATGGTGGGGCCTGTGGAGTAAGAAAGAAGGGGGTACTAATATAGAGATGATTGGAGATGCGCTGGAGGAGTGGGAACTGCCACAGATAGAGGACCTGGGTGACTTGATCTTACCAGTCCAAGAGGAGGAGATCCAAAGGGTCCTTGCAGCTACTAAGCTTGAGATAGCACCTGGGGAGGATGGGTTACCTTGAGACTTCTGGAAGAAAATGGCAAAGGTCCCTGAGATGCTAGGAGAGATGGCTGCCCTCTGTGATTATGTTCTTCTACATAGCAAGTGAGTTAGAGAGCAGGACTTGGGGTTGGTGGCCTTGTTGTACAAAGACAAGAGTAGGTGAGAGGACTGGAAGAATTGGAGGCCAATCATGTTTTTGGATATAGACTGGAAGTTAGTGATAAAGGTGATTGTTGCAAGGTTGCAGAAGGTTGCTCAACAGGTGCTGGGTGAGGAGCAGCAGGGTCTTGTAGGAGGTAGACTTATCCAGGATGGAACTGCCTGGGTACATAGCATCATTGAAGGGGCTTGGGCCTGTGGGCTGGATGGTAGACTGGTCTTTTTGGATCAGGAGAAGGCCTATGACCATGTTCAGCAAATATGGCTGGGTAAGGTACTGGACAGAATTGGTGTCCCACCACAGTTTCGAGCCTCTATGTTGAGTTTGTTGGAGGGCAGTAGGGCAGCACTAATGTGCAATGGTCACAGGGGTTTGGTGTTTTCCTTGGAGAGAGGAGTTCCTTAAGGAGACCTGCTGTCTCCTATTCTTTATGCTCTTTCACTAGAACCTTTAATGGATAGGATCTGTTGGAAGGTGGCCGGGCTCTCTGTGTATGGTGTGGTATAGAAGGTGGGGGCCTTTGCAGATAATATGGTAGTTGGTCTTGGATCAGTGGCAGATGTCAAGGCACTTACAGATATAGTGGAATGGTATGAGGCACACTCTGGGGTGAAACTCAACTGGTATAAGTGTGAGACATTGGTGTTGGGAAATGGGTTGGTGAGAGGGGATGTCATTGGAACAATTGTCCCCACAGGAGAGGTGGTGCAGTATCTCGGTATCTTCCTTTCTGTATATGGATCAGTCTTGCCACAGGTATAGTGAAAGAGAAAGGTGGTCATTTGGGGGGAGGCTCTGAGAGGTTGGGGGGGTCATTATATCTCTCTGGCAGAGCAGGTGTTGATCCTAAATGTGTACTAGTTTCCCAAGCTGTGGTATGTGGCATATTACTTAGACTTTCTGGCCTAGGTAGTGAAGAGGCTGATGAAGCTGGCTTGGGATTGGATTTGAGCAGGAAGAAGGTCACAGATTAGTTGGGATACTCTTATAGAGCTGGTGGTTAGGAGAGGCCTAGGTCTTGTGAATTTCCCTAGGAGGCTACACTATCTGTGAGCTTGGTGGTTGAAAAGGATAGTTGAACTACAAGGAGAAGATTGGGTTTCACTGATGCAGAAGGTGTGGAAGATGAGATTCTCACCCTAGGGGTCCTCAGAAGACTTGCTCTCTCTGGTGGGGCTGAATGGAAGCTGACAGTTATGGTATAAGGGCTTCAGGTGGGGGGTGGTGGATGGAGTACACTGGATAGACCTGTGCTGGCAAGGTAATGAGGAGGAGGAGGTATGGGGCCCTACTATGTGGCAATGGAACAGACTGTTGCTAGGGGGGGTTCCACTTGCTGAGTTTGATATTGGTGATAGAGTAGAGTGTCAGCAGGGACTTGGTCAGGATCTTTGGCCAAGCAGTTGGCAGGCAGTGGGGATTGGTGAGGAGTGGGACAGGGCAGGAATCTGGGCCTGGAGTACTGAGGTACAGCAGTGGCTTCCTTCCAAGTTCTGGGTAGTATGGTGGCAAATGCTGTGAAGGAATATTATGTTGAATTTCCATGTGGGGCATCTGATGGATGGTGGCTGATTGGATTGTAAGGAGTGTTATAATGTAAGGCAAGCTAGGGGTTTTGTGCAGATGCCGGAACATTGGCTGGGAGAGTGTGAGGTATTGGGGGACTTTTGGATAGTTATTGGAAATAGGCTGGGTGTAGTAAGGAGGCCAGATGGCAAGCGAGGTCATTGGGAGGATTTGAAAGCTAGACTAGTAGGATTGCAAGGCCAGTAGCCGGGGGAGGTCTTGGGCTGGTGGACTTTCCTAAGAGGCTGCACTGCTTGTGAGCCTGGTGGCTGAAAAGAGCTGTGGAGCTGCAGGGCAGGAGTTGGGTGCCTCTGATGCAGAAGGTATGGGAGATGCGAATGTCTCCCTGGGGGTCCTCCGGTGATCTGCTCTCTTTGGTGGGGTTGAATGGAATTTGATGACTGTGGTTTAAGGGCTTTTGGTGGGGCGTGGCCGAGGGAGCACACCGAATTGGCCTGTGCTGGCAAGGTAATGAGGGGGAGGCAGTGTGGGGGCCTAATATGTGGCATTGGGATAGATTGCTCCTAGGAGGTGCTCTACTTGCTATGTTCGATATCGGGGAGGGAGTAGAGTGCCAGCAGAGACCTGGCCGGGATCTTTGGCCAAGTGGCTGGCAGGTGGTAGAGATCGGCGAGGAGTGGGACTGGGCCAGGATCTGGTCTTGGAGCGCAGAGGTACAGAGGTGGCTTCCCCCCAAGTTCTGGGTGGTATGGTGGAGAATGTTGTAGAGGAATGTCATGCTGAATTTCCATACGGGGCATTTGGTGGATGGTGGACAATTTGACTGTGAGGAGTGCTTTGATGTTGGGGGAGTTGGGGGTCAGGTACAGACGCCAGAACATTGGCTAGGAGAGTGCAAGGTTTTGGGAGACTTTTGGGCTGAGATAGGAGATCAACTGAGTGTGGAGCATAGGCTGGTGGGGGAGGGAGGTCGATGGGAGGACTTGAGGTCTCGGCTCGTAGGTGGGGTGGGTGATAGTTGGCTCACTGTAGAGTGGGTACTAGCAATATGGGTAGGACTAGCAGGTCATTGGCTTTTTGTATTTGAGGAGGGACAGCAGCTGGGGCTGTGGGAGAAGGTGTTAAGATGGGAAGGGCTATTGGGGGACTTGCTGACTGGTTGGTGGGTGGGTTGGGGTCCTCAGAGAGGCTGACGTCGCGGTTTGGTGGTGAGGATCTGTGAGCAGAGTGGTGGGAGGGTGGCGATAGTGTTAGACAAAGTGGTCTTTCGC
>RBNI01004793.1:0-13464 GCA_003990745.1 Jimgerdemannia flammicorona | reverse complement strand
CCCCCCTCCTATCCCTACCCAATGAAAGGCCACTTTGTCTGACACTATCTCTACCCTCCCACTACTCTATTCACAGATCCTTGCCACCAAACCACAATGTTGCCCCCTCTGAGGACCCCAACCCACCCACTATCTAGTCAGCAGATCTCCTAACAACTTCTCCTACTATAATACCTTCTTCTGTAGTCCCATCTGCTATCTCTCCTTGAATACATAAAGCCAATATCCAGCCAGTCCCACCTACACTGCTAATATCCACCCTACAGTGAGCCAACTATCCCCTACGCTGAGATCTCAAGTCCTCCCAGCAGCCCCCCTCACCTGCTGGCCTTCACTCCATACCCAGTTTATTTCCTATTTCTATCCAAAAGTCTCCCAAAACCTCACACTCTCCCAGCCAATGTTTCGGTGTCTGCATAAGTCCCCCAGCTTATCCTACATTATAATACTCCTCACAATCCAAATGGCTACCATCCATCAGATGCTCAGTGCAGAAATTCAACATGATATTTCTCTGCAGCATTCACCACCATACCACCCAGAACTTGGGAGGAAGCCACCTCTGTACCTCAGCACTCCAAGACCAGATACCTGCCCAGTCTCACTTCTCACTGATCCCAGCTGCCTACCAGCCCCTTGGCCAAAGATTCTGGCTGAGACCCTGCTGACACTCCACTCTATCCCCAATATCAAACTTAGCAAGTGAAGTACCCCCCAGGAACAGTCTATCCCATTGCCATATATCTGTACCCCACATCATCTCCCCCTCATTACCTTACCAGTACAGGCCAATTTGGTGTGCTCTATCTACCACCCCCACCAAAAGCCCTTAAATCACAGCTGCTGAGTTCCATTCAGCCCCACCAAAGAGAGCAGGTCTCCCAAGGACCCTCAAGGGGAGGTTCTCATCTCCTACACCTTTAAGCCCTCCTTTTGTCACCAGTAAGGATAAGACCTCCCAACTGATCTGACGTCTTCTTTCAGCCCAGATCCATCTCTTGGCAAGCTTCATTAATTGCTTTACTACCCAGGCTGGGAAGTCTAGATGATAAGCCAGATACCACAACTTTGGCAGCCAATAGATATTCAAAA
Source organism: Jimgerdemannia flammicorona (assembly GCA_003990745.1). Lineage (NCBI taxonomy): Eukaryota > Fungi > Mucoromycota > Endogonomycetes > Endogonales > Endogonaceae > Jimgerdemannia > Jimgerdemannia flammicorona. The sequence goes on along the minus strand of RBNI01004793.1, from coordinate 12,372 downwards.
ATCAAGACACACTCTGCTAGAAATAAGTGGCAACTCCTCCAGCTCTACAGGGCCTCCCCCCAGATTCTAACCCTCTGCTCTTACCAAAGTCTAGATAGTACTGACCCATATACTGACAAATAAATACCCAAGTACCACACTGCCTCACCAGTAGAGACAATTATTCTGATAACATCTTCTCCCACCAGGCCATTGTCCAATACCATTGTTTCACACTTATGCCTTTTTTTTTTTTTTTTATAGTCACTTAGACTCTGCCTTTATTACCAGTCTATGAATAAGTATACAACATCACCACCCACTACCCAATCCCCATAGGGGGACTCCTCCCCACCTCCTCCTGAATGAAGATCACCCTATCACCCACCATACCAACTCTCCCCCCACTCTGGCCACAGATTTTCTCCACTAAGCGGCGTCTCCGACCACCTTGCAACCCCCAACCAAGCCACCAACCTGTTAAGGTGTCTTCCATCAGCCAGCGCCACTGCACCAACCGGTCCCCCAAGCTCTGCCTGCTCCCACCCTCAAAGACAAATAGCCAGTGACTAGCCAGTTCTACCCAAATAGCCAATGCCCAGCCTAAAGTAATCCACTCCTTCCCTATCCCCTCTACCAATCGTTCCCACAAGTCCTCCCACCTCCCTCATACCTCATCTCCCCTACGCTATACCCCCAAGCATTCCCCAATCGTGTACCAAAATTCCCCCAACACCTCACACTCTCCTAGCCAATGTTCAGGCATCTGTACCCAACCCCCCTCCTGCCCTACATTATGGCACTCTTCACAGTCAAAGCACCCCCCTACGATGAGGTGCCCTGAGTGAAAGTTGAGCATTACATTCCTCCGCAGCATGCACCACCAGACCACCCAGTACTTAGGCGGCATCCACTTTCTCACCGCAGCACTCCAAGTCCAGACACCATGTCAGTTCCACTCTTCACCGATTCCGACTCCTTGCCAACTGCTAGGCCACAGATCCTGGCCTGGTCCCCTTTGGCATTCAATTCCATCACTAATATCGAACTCAATTAAAGGGACACCACCCAGCAGTACTCGATCCCATCTTCACATCGTTGGGCCCCAATCCTCCTCTCCTTTATTCCCCTGCCAACAAATTCCAATACGGTGCACCCCCTCTGCTATCCCCCACCAAAATCCCCTATATTGCAGTCGCTTAGTATCCTGAAGTCCAACTAACGTGAGGAGATCTCCAGTTGCGCCCCTTGGTGATGTCTGCCTCTCCCAGATTTTCTGTAGCAGGGGAACTCAGCCACCTCCTCCCAATTCGACTGCCCTCTTTAGCCACCATGCCCGCAAGCAGCGTAATCGTTTTGGGAAGTCAACCAGCCCCAGACCACCTCTCGCCACTGGTAGGGACAAGGTCTCCCAATCAATCTGACTCCGCCATCCAGCCCAAACCCATCTCTTTGCTGACTTCACCAATCTCTTCACCACCCAAGCCGGGAAGTCCAGATGATATGCCAGGTACCACAACTTCAGCAGTCAGTAGACATTCAAAATCGAGACCTGTCCTGCCAGAGAAAAATGCCTACCCCCCCAACTCCACAGGGCCTCCTCCCAGATTCCAATCCTCTGCTCCCACCATAACCTGGGCAGCACTGACCCATAGACAGACAGATATATGCCCAAGTACCATACTGCTTCACCAGTGGGGATGATTGTTCCTATAACCTCCCCTCCCACCAGACCATTGCCGAGCACTATCGTTTCACACTTATGCCAATTCAACTTCGCTCCTGAGTGCTCCTCATACCACTCCACAGTCTCCTTGAGTTCTTCGATGTCAGCAATCGAACCTAAACCAACCACCATGTCATCTGCAAAAGTCCCAACTTTCCATCCTATGCCAAAAACAGAGAGACCTTCTATCTTCTGCCTAATTCTATCCATAAGGGGTTCCAGAGAAAGAGCGTACAAAATGGGGGACAGTGGGTCCCCCTGGGGCACCCCCCTGCCCAAGGGGAATGCTACCCCTCGATGATCATTGCACATGAGCGCAGCCCTACTCCCTTCCAGTAGGTTGACCATCGCTGACCGGAATTGGGACGGAACCCCCATCCTATCCAACACTTTCACCAGCCAGACTCTTCACACCCGGTCATAGGCCTTCTCCTGGTCCAAGAAGACTAGCCGCCCATCCAGTCCACAGGCTCTTGCCCCTTCAATAACACCATGTACCCAGGCAGTGCCATCCCTAATGAGCCGTCTGCCCACAAATCCCCTCTGTTCTATGCCCACAACTTGCTGGGCCACCTTCTGTAATCTCGCCACCACCACTTTGGTCACTAAATTCCTGTCCATATCAAGCAACATTATCGGCCGCCAGTTCCTCCAATCCTCCCGCCTTCCTTTGTTTTTATATAGTAGCGTCACCAGCCTAAGGTCTTGCTCCCCCACCCACCTCCCAGTCTGTAGGATGGAGTTGCACAATGCCGTTATCTCTCCCATCACCCCTGAGACTCCAACCATTCACTTCCAAAAGTCCCAGGGCAGACCATCCTCCCCAGGTGCCATACCTGGTGTTATCACGGCAAGAACCTGGTGGATCTCATCTTCCTGTACTGGCATCACCAGGTCATCTAGCCCCTCGACTTGTGGTGGGTGCCAATCCTCCAATGCTTGGTCAATAGTCACGGCATCTGCCCCACCCTCCTCCTCACTCCACAATCCACTCCATCTCTCCTTCAGCGATCCAAGAATGTCCTGTACTCCATGCACCAGTATACCCTTGGAATCCAGCACCCCTTCCCACCGTTGCTGTACCTGTCTTGCCCTAAGAGCCCTTGTAAGAAACTTGGAAGGCCTCTCCCCTTCCTCCAAATCCTGCTAGTGGAGACGTGCCACCAAACCCTGTACCCTCGCTTCTTCTTCTTTCCACAGCACCTGTTGTAGCTCCCTGACCTCCATTTTCGTCCTCATTAACCTCCAATCATCTTCTCCCTCCAGCATTTTTAACCTCGCCCACTCCTCCAGTAGCCTAGTTAATCTAGTAGAAGCCCAATGTACTCTATGCCTCCTCTGCTTCCCAGCCTCCTTGCCAGCCTCACTCCAATAAATCTTGGCCATCTCCTTCAACCTCATCTACCGAACTCCCAATGAGACACCTTCCTGCTTCCAATTCTCCACCCTCTGCTGAATGTCCATAGCCCACCCATCCCACTGGGTCTTGTCATTTAACAAAGAGGAATTGAGGCACCAATGTCCAGGCCCATCCCCACTTCCCCCAAATCGCCCCTGTCCCAAAAGCCCCCAGTGGTCCGACCATGGACACTATTCTACCTCCAATGACTTCCAAACATCTAGGCCCCAGCAGCTGGCTGTCAGTACCCAGTCGATTCTTGTCCCCAGACCCCCTGCCCAATGTGTATAAACCCTCCTATTCCCCCAGCACTCCCTCCCAGCATCTACCAGTACACTTAGTCTCTCGACCTCCTCCCAAGCTGCTAGTCCTCCACTCCTGCTCTCAGCACCTCGTCCTCCATCTGTTCTATCCAATAGTGTGTCCCAAACCATATTAAAGTCACCCCCAAGCATATTGACCCCAGCCTCTACAAAGTTCCTGCTCTCCAGTAAACCTGTCATCCAATCTACCCGCTCCCCCTGTACCGCAGGACAGTAGCAGGAGCCAACAGTAACTGGCTCCCAACCTGCACGAATCCACTCTCCCCAGACTAGTCTCTCCCCCCAGCATCTCACATCCTGTATCCCCCCTCTACCTTTCCGAACCAAAATTCCAACCTTGCCTTTCCAAATCGCGGCACCTCCCCATTCCTTCGTCCACTCCATCTTATCTAAATCATCCTCACACCTAACATCCTGCAGTAGGAAGAGATCAGCCTCCAATCCCTTCATCCAAGAAAAAATGTTTCTACGTTGAGTAGCCCCCCGTAGCCCATTCACATTTAAAGAAAAAATGTTGGTTGTACTGTTCATAATGATAAAGTTATGTTGTCGATTGATCTCTACTGCTCCATGCTCATCTCCTCCTGTGCCATGTCCAGATTGTGTTCAGCAGCCACCTCCTCCTCTTCCCTCCTCTGAGCCTCCAATCCAGCCAGCAGTTCATTCATCTCATCATCGGCCTTCTCCTCGAACTCCTCCTGATATTCGATGCATACCTCCTACCAGAGCTGTAGTCCATGATGCTCGTTCCAGCAGTACCCAGCCCTCTCCCCTGCAACGACTGCCATCTCTGCCTCCCTCTCCTTATCCACCTCATACTCTTCCTCAGCTAGGTACACCGCAAGAATTTCTGCCTTCAATGCCTTTGTCACTCCATCTCCCTGCAGTATTCCAGCCCAGTGCTCATCACTCATCACCCACAAGTCCACCTCCCCCAACTCTTCTGCCGCCAGGTCATTTATCATCCGACACATCCAAATCAAGTTCCCCACCTCCTTCCCCCCCGGAGTCACCGGCCTCCCACCATCCAACATAGTGGTATCAGCTCCGACACTCGCAGACTCATCCCATACCTCTGGGATATCCACCAGTTCCTCCTTACTGGTAGCCACCACCTGTCCACCATACACTACCTCCGGAACCCCGAATTGCACCCTCTGGGCCCCTCGCATCAGCACATCCTCTACCATCCTGTTTCAGGAAGCCGGGCCATGCCTAATAAGGGGGGTAGGGGTAGGGGAGCTCTTCTAATCCTCCTCCCAAACCTCCAGCATACCATCAGCAAATAGATCCTTGCTAGTCTTCTCCCCGTCCTCTCCATCTGCCTTCTTGTCCTTCCCCTCCCCCTCGCCAGCCCAGATACTCGCACTGGCATCCCCAGCACTCTTTCCCTCGCTCGCATTCCCCAGTGGCCTGTTGTCCAGCTTGGCTAGCAACTCTTTCTGCCTCTTATGCCCCTGATCCCTTTCCCACTGCTTCTTGTTCACTCGAATCTGCTTGCCATCCACCACCTCCAAGTGCGTTGCCTCCACGAAGGCTGCCCAAGCCTTCACCCGCTTCTCCACAGCACCCTCCAACTCTTCAAGTGCTTCCAACAAATCCTCCTCCTCCTTCTCACTTCTCTTCACCCTCGTCACCTTATACAAAATCGCTCCCCAGACCATTGCCAAAGGCCAGTCCCTCGCTTTCCCAGTAGCTTCCTTCCCAGCTAGCCTAATCCGCATGTCCACGTCCCCAGTCCTGAGCGTAGTCTCTTCCCAGACCTGAAATCCGACATCTACCACCTCTCCATATTCCGCTATGAAGTCCTCAACCCTCTTTCTCATCTCTATTACTGTCACCATCGGCACTCCTTTTACCAGCAGTTGGACCACCCTAGGATCCCACTTCAGACAGCGCACCATCGGAACATACACTTCTCCAACCACCAATCCAACCTTCAATGCCTCCTCCAATGGAGCCACCTCCTCAAAACCAACCTCCACTCCCTCCAGGCCCTTCAAAAACTTCACAGACACAGCCCCAGCCACCTGCTTAGCGATGAGCCCCAACACCATTTTCGCTGTCACCACTAGGCCCCGGAAGCACAGTGTAATCATGAATACCGAGATCGATTTTTTGAGCAACGGGGCCACTGCCAGTCCCGTTATACCATCGGCCAAGTCCCCTTGTCATCTAAGCCTCAGCCGCTCAGCCTCGCCATCAGCCATCACATCTGGATTCTTTTCCAGATCGACAGTCCCACCGCCATCAGCAGTCACACTCCCCCCAGCTGCTACTCCCCCAGCTCTACCGCCTCCTCTCCAAGGGCCACTCCCCCCTGAACCAGTGCCTTCTCCTTCTCGGTCTCCCTGCCCTTCCTCAGCCAGCCCTCCAGTCCTGATGCCTGTTGTCTCCCCTTCACCATCTCTGCGAAGCTCACCCTCCCAGATCCAAAGCCTCCACCACCTCCTCCACCCCTTCCATGTCCACCGGCCAGCAGCCCCCTCATACCCCCCCCCAGGCTTGGACCCCACCCCACCTGCTGCCAGTCGAAAGCGCTTGGGCCACCCTGCCCAGTATGCACCTCAGGTGCTTGTTGGTCACTATGTTGTTAGTCTCTTTTCACCAAAAACGATGTTGTAAGTACTCTCCAAAGGTTGTGTAACCCAAATGGTACTGGAAAGAGATAGCAAAATAGTTGACTGCACCCCTTCCTCTAATCCCTGCCAAAGTAGCCACACCACCAGACCCTGGACCCTTGCCTCTTCCTCATTCCACAGCACCTGTTGTAGTTCAACCACCTCCATTCTTGCCCTTATCACTCTCCAGTCCACCTCTCCCTCCAATGTCACCAGTCTTGCCCAGTTCTCTAAGAGTCCAGTTAGTCTACAAGAAGCCCACTGCACCTGCCACCTCCTCTGTCTCCCAGCCTCCTTTCCAGCCTCACTCCAGAAGGTCCTGGCCATCTCCTTCATCCTCATCCACCAAGCACCAACTGGGGCACCTTCCTGCCTCCAGCACTCCACTCGCAGTCGAATGTCTTCAGCCCACTCATCCCACCGGATCTCATCATCTAGTAAGGAGAAATTAAGGTACCAATGTCCAGGCCCATCCCCACTCCCCCCAAAATGTCCCTGCCCTAAAAGCCCCCAATGATCTGACCAAGGACACCATTCCACCTCCAGCAACTTCCAAACATCCAAGCCCCAGCAGCTGGCTGTTAGAATCCAATCAATCCTCGTCCCCAGGCCCCTGGCCCAGTGCGTGTACACCCTCCTATCCCCCCAACATTCTCTACCCACATCCACCAGAGCACTCAGTCTTTCCACTTCCTTCCATACTACCAGTCCTCTACTCTGACCCTCAGCTCCTCATCCTCCATCAGTTCTGTCCCTCAAAATGTCTCTGACCATATTGAAGTCCCCACCAAGCATATCTACCCCAATCTCTACAAGAATTCCACTCTTCTGTAGGTCCTTCACCCAATTCACATGCTCACTCCATACTATGGGGCAGTAGCAGGAGCCCACTGTAACTAGCTCCCAATCTGTGCATATCCACTCTCCCCAGACCAATCTATTCCCCCCAGCTTCGCATATCCCTTATCTCTCCTTTGCCTTTCTGTACCAGAATCCCAACCTTGCCCTTCCAGACTGCCTCACCTCCCCACTCCTTTGTCCATTCCAGTCTATTCAAGTCACCCTCACACCTGACATCCTGTAAGAAGAAGAGATCAGCCTCCAATTCCTTCAGCTAAGTAAAAATGTTCTTATGTCGATAAGTACCCCATAGTGCTCTGAACAGATGGAGTTGATCCAGATGAGATTCGATTCAGATTCATCATGTGATGGATTTGAATCAACTCAGATTGGTCTCGTGATCTGATCCAGATTGATCTGGATTGATCCAGATTAATCCAACTGGATTGATCCATCTGGATTGATCTGGATTGGTCCATCCGGATTGGTCCATCCAGATTGGTCCATCCAGATTGATCCATCTGGATTGAAATCTTTAGTATCATCACCCTTTCTTTTGTTCATTTCGCTCTTGTTTTTTTTTTCCTACCACACTTTGGTGACATCACCCTTTCCTTTTGTTCCCTCTCTTCTTTTGTTCTTTTTTTTGTTCTTTTTCTTTATTCTTTTTCTTTGTTCTTTCCTGCCACATCATGAGCAAACAAAACAGCAGCTCTTAATTTATATGTTGGTCCAGTCTACTCATTTTTCACCCTGCAATGATCATCAAAAGAGGGAGTATTTGAGGTGGAAACGCACTCTCTGCTGACAATGTTAGATTCTTTCTCATATAGACAGCATACAAGCTGCTCATCGAGAGCCAAAGGGGCAATAGCAGTGGCAGTGGCAATGGTGATGGTGATGGTGGAGATGAGGGAGAATTCCGGCAACAACTCACGGCAGCCCTTCGGACCTCAGAATTTACAGATCTCACAGCTATGTATATGGTAGCCTTTTTGGAGCAGCCGATAGTAGATGTAGGTTGCTCATTTGGCCGCCACTTATTTATTTGTGTTTATTTAAACTTCCCCAGCATGATCCAATTCACCTCATACTTTTCTTAGGGTCTACAGCTCTACAGTGAGATCTGCCGACTTTATTCACAACATCTGGTCAAGATAAAGAAAGGCTGGCAGACATTGTGGGGCATGCCTTTGGTGGCTGAGCTATTGAGTCAATGCATTACATGGTGGAGGTCTCAAAAGGAACAGAAGTAAGCCTTCATGAGTAATCTTGTGCAACTTGTACAACTTGTCGGCATGCAACTCATCGGTATGCAACTCATTGGCATGCAGCTCACTCACTCACTCACTCACTCACTCACACTCTTTTTCTGAAATACCCATCTCTGTGTTTTATTTAATTTCATTTTTACATAATCTTCTCCTAAAAAAACACCCACACCCGCATACAACCTGCCCATACACAACTCGCTCACATGCAACCTGCCCACATGCAACCTGCCTGCATGCAACCTGCCCGCATACAACCCACCTGTACACAATCTGCCCGCATATAACCCGTCCACATACTTATCTCGGTCCCTCAGATCAGGGCTCAGTTCCATTGGAAAGGAGAGTTCAAAGTTACCCGAGTTCAACCACGTCTGGCATCTGATCAAATAGAGAAATTTGAGGGCAAGATGTTCAGCATGAGCAGTACTAGCATTGTCATCAAGGCTTGGGGGTCTACATTCGAATCAGAGCCAATCGTACTCGACCAAGGGGTCCATTGGCCAGCAGGAGTAACCAACGATGAAGAGAACTATATCTTTATTAACGAATACGGAGAGGTGGTTGCAATGGTGGTAAGGAACCTCTATGGTGATGAGCTTTGCCACCATATCAATGAGATTTGCGAGGATTGTGTCAAATACCGGGTGGCAGGAAAGAGGGGGCAAAAAAAGCAAGGAGGGGGGGTTTGGATGGAAATTGGGTATACTGCAACACTGGTGAAGGGTGGGTTCCAGAGTTCCAAAATCCCCCGCACTCATCTCCCTTTTTTTTTTAACCCCTCTCCAGATAAATCACACTCTTCGCCAACATATTCTTTTTTGATATAATTCCAGGGATGCACAAGATTCTGTACCCCTACCGGAACTTTAGAAGTACTATCGAAGAGCAAACTGCATGTGAGCACAACACAGCCTGTGTGGCGATGGTGGCTATGATCTGGGGTTCTTTGAGCAGATTGGTAGAGCGTACAGCAGACCAGCTTGGTGGTGATCTCAGTGTGGCTGTATGTACATTCTTGGCGTAATTTAGTGTGCCTTATGAGGTGAGGAGCTCTGCTTTTTCAGGGTGCTACAGTCCGGGGGATTTCTGCCCCCCTGTATGCAAAAAGGACTGACTGGTTGCTATCCGTTTCGGCAGGTTTCCAAGCCAGGGCTCCCAGGGCTGGACCAAGGGCAGGCATCCACCAGTACAGCCTGGCAGTATGAGGTCCTGGGCCAAGGGTTCACCCAACCATATGCTCACGTCACATCAGGATATATCGGGCACAACCTTTCTCTGCCCACACATACAGACAACAATGTCACCTCAGTAATGTTTTACATCCCAGAAAGGAAGGGCCCAACCTGGAAGGATAGTGGCAGAGTCTGGTATGACCTCACCTATAGTTTCGGGGTCTCATTTGCAGCCAATACGGCCGTTATATTCCAACCACATGACCACCATGGTACCATCACCTTCGAGAAGAGCTCAGACACAACAGTCGTCGCACTCACAATGGATGATAGGCTCATCAAGGCCTGGGACTGGTGGGTGGAGCAGTTTTTGTGAGGGTTAGGTAATCTTTCATGAGGGTCAGGCAATCTTTAGTGAGGGTTAGGCAGCCATTTTGCATGGGTTGGGCAGTCTTATGTAGGGGGGTTGGGTTAGGTGCCTCTTATGTAGCACTAGCTTAGCCATTATGCAGGGCCCTACTGGCCCCTCGGCTCTGCTCTGTAGCGCCGCTAGTGTGGTACTGCAGTGCAGGGCCAGGGTGCCCATAGGATCCAAATCAGCGACTTTGACTGCCGGAAATGCCCTCTGACTGCCCTCTGACTACCAGAAGTATCCTCCACCCCAGACTCCTTGGCGGCTTAGGGCTGCCCCCACACCACTGGCAGAGGGCTGCAAATTTTGCATACTCTCTCCACCTGCCCCACCCATTCCAGACACTTGCAGCTTAGGGCTGCCCCTTGCTGCTGGTGGAGGGCCGCAAATTTTGCATGCCCCCTCTACCAACCCCACACCCACCAACCCACCAACCGACCCCACCCACTGACCCAGGTGCTGACAGCTTGGGGCTGCCCCTCGCTACTAGCAGAGGGCCGCAAATTTTGCACACTCCCCCTGCCTACCCCCCCAACCTGGACACTTACAGCTTGGGGCTGCCCCTTGCTGCCAGTGGAGGGCCACAAATTTTGTGCGCTCCCTCCACCAACCCACTGACCCGCCAACCCACCCACTGACCTGGGCACTGGCAGCTTGGAGCTGCCTCTTGCTGCTGGCTGAGGGCCGCAAATATTGCATGCTCCCTCCGCTGCTGCTGCCAACCCCTGCCCCACTTGGGCCATAAACTCCAGGCTGAGTCCTCAGGTTTTTTTTTCCTTTTTTATTAATTTGAAAGGTATTAATTTGAAAGGTATTAAATATTCCACAAGGCCAACCAACTTGTCCATGGACCTGCCGAATTTTAGTGGCCTGAGCCCTACCAAGACTTCAGACACATACATACTCAGATTGTCTCAGCATTCAGTGCACACCTCTTTGGGGCAACAAGGTCCATCCCATCTGAGAACACCTACTCGACAGAAGTACTGGAGGCAGGAATTGCCAGGTAGTCCCAAGCCATACCACACAGGCTGGGGAAGTCCGTTTGACATAGCTGTATACTCCAGTGGGTAGAGTGGTGGTTAGATTGGTGGGTTAAATTGGCCCAACACCTACCTGACAATGCCTACCTGACAACCCACCTTCCACCAGTTGAGCACTTCCGTGCCCTCCAGCAGGACTATGCAGTTGCTGGCGAGGTAAATGGTAAGTTTATCTATTGATAGCAGCTCTTCCACTGATGGCTCCCTCTTCCTCTTTCTGCTGAAGTAAATGTGGGACAGGAGGGATCCCTCGGCATATTCATCTGGACTTCAGCCGGAACCTTGCAGTGGTGCATAGTTTTTCCAGTACACTTCGATTATGGTCTGCTTGGTTCTCTCAATAAAGTGCTGCTCTCAGCCCTGATCTTTATGGTATTGTAGCTTTAAGCATGGGTCCAGCACTGTTCGAAGAAAAGGAGAGTGAGTTTTTGTAGAGTTTCCTCTATTTTGGAAGAGGCAATGGCCATATGCTGATATTGACATACCTGTACTGATTGAGTATATGGCAGTATCTGTTTGGGAGTAGTACTTTCTGAGCTTGCTTAGAGCAACCTCCATGGCGTCTCTCTGATCTGGGCTTAACCACAAATCACTGCAACCCTCCAGCCTGTCCTCGAGCTTGTCCTTTAGCCGGTCAATCAGAAGGTTGTATACTGGTATCACAGAGCTTATTGTTGGGGTCATTTGTTTGACTATATTCTTCATACAATCATCGAAACACTGGCAGTTATATGTGGTGAGGTGTTGCATTGTGCAGAGGCAGACAAAATGAGTGTGGAGCCAGAGCAACCACCACTTACTTCCAAAACTCTGACAACATTCCTAAGTATATCTCACTCACTTTTACCTAAAGCCTCGGCCCATATTTCCTTGTCAGCAGCCATTGTTGAATCTATTGACTTTTTTTTTTTTTTTCCTTTAAATAAATCTTCCATCATCCGAAACAGTTACTTCAGCTGACTGAAGAAAAAAAGGATACATATCACAGCAAACTCCAGTGTGCGCTGGATCATTGCAAATGTTGAGTTCCAATGCATACAGATGTCCAATATAAGCTCTTTCAGGGCTAAACTGATTGCCCTATACTGCACAGTGAATTTGTCTCATCATTGTGGGGACAATCGGACCGATACAACCAGTTTGCACAGCTTGGAAATTATACTCAGGGCCCCTCCTCTCTTGGATGTTTTGTCTATATATATAAGATAGTCCTGAACAGCGAGGTTCAGTACATGGGCCTGGCATCGCACATAGCAGCTTTCTGCACTGAAGACCATGTTTTCCTGTTTGAGGCTGGCCACTAAAACTTGGAAAAATGTTGAGTTGTTTGTGGCATTGTCCATCATAATGGCCAAAATCTGTACTTGAAATATTCGGTTGGCGAATTATGTGAAAATAAATAATCAACAAAATCTGTTTTGTTTAATGACCTCCCTCAAAACGCTGACCTGACGGCAAGTTCCCCCTTTTTTTACCTTGGTTGTGATCCCAAGCTCCCGGATACAACTAATAAAAGCATCTGTGATGTTGTCTCCAGAATGAGGGCCAGCAAGTTTGACGCAGTCAAGGGTGCGAGATTTAAG
>RBNI01004792.1:0-13465 GCA_003990745.1 Jimgerdemannia flammicorona | reverse complement strand
TTTATAGTCACTTGGACTCCTTTCCTTTATTATACCCATCTATCCCATATAATACATTGACCCTACCCCCTAACTGATCCCCCTAGGGGGGCCCACTCCCCCTACCCCTACCTGATGAAAGATCACTTTGTCCAACACTATCTCTACCCTCCCTCTGCTCAGTTTACAGATCCTTACTACCAAGCTGTGACATCGCCCCCCCTGAGTACCCCAACCCACCCACCACCCAGTCAGCAGATCCCCCAACAACTCCTCTTACCGTAATACCTTCTCTTGTAGCCCCATCTGTCACCCCTCCTCGAATACAAAAAGCCAATATCCAGTCAGTTCCACCTATACTGCTACTACCCACCCTATAGTGAGCCAACTATCACCAACACCACCCACCAGCCGAGATCTCAAATCCTCCCATCAGTCTCCCTCACCCACCAGCCTACACTCTACACCCAGCCTATTCCCTATTTCTACCCAAAAGTCCCCAAAACCTCACACTCCTCCAACCAGTGTTCCGGCATCTGCATAAGCCCACCAGCTTACCCAACATTGTAACACTCCTCACACTCCAACTGACCACCTTCTACCAGATGCCCAGTGTGGTAGTTCAACATGACATTCCTCCTCAGCATCCTCCACCAAACCACCCAGAACTTGGGGGGAAGCCACCTCTGCACCTCAGCACTCTATGACCAGATACCTGCCCAGTCCCACTCCTCACCAATCCCTGCTGCCTGCCAGCCCCTTGGCCAAAGATCCTGGCCAAGACTCTGCTAATACTCCACTCTATCTCTAAGATCAAACTCAACAAGTAGAGCACCCCCCAGAAGCAGTCTATCTCTTCGCCACATACTGGGACCCCACATTATCTCCCCCTCATTGCCTAGCCAGTGCAGGCCAATTCGGTGTGCTCCATCTATCACCCCCCACCAAAAGCCCTTAAACCGCAAATGCCGACTTCCATTCAACTCTACCAAAGAGAGCAGATCTCCTGAGAATCCTTGAGGGGAGGTCCTCATCTCCCACACCTTCTGCATCAGTGGCACCCACCCCCCTCTCTGCAGTTCAGTAGCTCTCTTCAACCACCAGGCTTGCAAGCAGTGCAGCCTCTTAGGGAAATCCACAAGGCCAAGACCTCCCCTGACCACCAGAGTTGCAAGAGTGTCCCAGCTGACCTGAGATCTCCTCCCTGTCCAAATCCAATCTCTAGCCACCTTCATCAGCCTCTTCACCACCCATACTGGGAAGTCTAGGTGATAGGCCATGTACCAAAGCTTGGGGAACCAGTAGACATTCAGAATAGACACCTGCCCTGCCAGAGAGATATGGCAGCCTCCCCAACCTCAAAGTACCTCCCCCCAACTGGTCACCCTGCTCTCCCACTACACTCGCGGCAAGACAGAACCATATACAGAAAGAAATATGCCCAGATACTCTAGTATCATATAGTGGTCACTGAGTCCTTCAAATATGTCAGATTTTCTTCAAGGTGTATCTCTTAGACTAACTCAAGTTTGTTATAAGTAAGTTCTTATTGGAGTGCCTTCCCAAGATCTTATAGTCCTCAAACTTCTTATCTTTAAACTGTCTTATTATCTCTTTAGATTGCTTGCAAGGAATTGTGTATATTGTACTGAGTAGACTGACTTTATTTCAGAAGAAATAAGAGAGGTATTTATACAAAATATAATTCAATGGTTGTTAAGATATAAAGCTAAATATAAATTCTAATAACTAAAATCAAATACCAGAATATGGAAAACTACTAAGTTTTAATGTTAGCACTGATAATTGCATAGGTTTAGGATGCTGGTATAATTTCAGTGATATAGGAAAATAGTGCTGGAATAATTCTGAGTCACATCAGAATATCAGTGGAGGAACAGCTATTATATAGGAAAAGAGTACCAGTATAATTCAGTATAACCAAGGAACTTTAGAGTAGAATGTTCAGGACTATAGAGGCTTCATCCTCATCTGAGGTCAGGATGTCTTTAAAGAAGATGAGGTCCATGAATGTTTTGTCTATCTCATTGTCATCATGTAGGTCATGTATTTCATGTATGTCACATGGGATGATATCATTACTGATAATGTTATCACATTCAGTAGAGAAATCAGGGGCTCTCTAATCTATAAGGTTCTCTTCCACAAAATAGGGAACAAATGTGGGGTCTTGGAGAGGTCTAATCTGAATGCTTGGACCTTGGAATATAGAGATCAATCCTTGCAGGAATTGGTCTAGGTTGTCCTGGAAGATGGGATATCAGAAGTCTTCTACTTTATCACTATTGAGAGTGATAGTAGACTAGACTTCTGTAGCCACCCTAGCTTTTAGTGTATTGATATAGTGGGCTGACAGATCTCTGAAGTCTGAGACTCTAATATACTCCAAGTTGGGGATCAATCATAGTGTATGCCTGAAGATCTGATAGATCTTCTTAGCTATCCTTGTTTTGTATATATTCATAGGAGTAGCATCTTGTAGCTCTTGAGAGCTGGCCTGTGGGAACTCCCAGTAGAGGAGGTTTTCTATTTCATACTTCTGCCACATTTGGAGGTATTTGGTAGTAATAGTGATCCTTATTTCTATTTTATAGCAGTAGAGGATATAATGATAAGAGTCATCAGTACCCAGGTTGATACTAAGAGTCCTTCTTGTGTAGGTCCTCATGGCTCTTCTGATGTCTTGGAATATCCTTTCTTCAACTGAGGTGCCTTGGTGATTTCTTGATCTTGAAATTTGGTGGGTAGCAGGCATTTCATTTGTAGTAAGTCTTTGAGCTATTTTGAGATTGGTGGTCTTTGTTGAGTTACTGCTACTGCAGTTCCTTGATCCTTCTTTTATATTCCTTCAAGATTCCTGAACTGTGGTCATAATGACTCACAGTTGATCATCATTGCTCATCTTATAGCCTGAGTTATGCTATATGATCTTCTTATATTCCAATCTAGTGGCTTGCAAGAAAAGGCTGTCTCTTGTACTGATGTCATCATTTTGAGATTACTGTTACATCTTCTTTCTAAATAAGGATCTTCTTAAACATTCTTATTCATTGATCAAGTTCTGAAAAATTTGCTGATCCCATAACCTCTGGCAAGAGGTGTTTATGGGCTGGTATCTTCTCTTTGTATTTTGGTATAATGGTGAAGAGTTACTCTCTTCATATAGAGCAAGGGCCTGATTCTGATCTTGACCAATCAGTTAATAGTTCAAACTTCTCTAGCTTTGAAAGTCTCACAGATGAGTAGTTACTGGTACCATATCTCTTAGAGAATGATTGAGACAGATAGCCTACTGGTCACAGAACATACTGTTATAATTTACAGACTAAAATCTCACAGGCAGTCATTATGTTTTGCTTCTTTTATATAGATTTATAATACTTCTTGAGTCTGTTCCTATGTACTATGGTAGGCAGTATAGTCTCTGAGATTTTTCTAAGCCAGAAGGTAGTTCTCTTGATATCTTGCACATAGAAGGGTCCTTACTATTTAGGCTCCAGTTTTTGTAACTATAAGGCTTCTACCATATTTCAATACAGTAGAACCTTTTCTCTAATTTGGATGGGTTTTAGGGTCTTGTGATTCTTTTCTGCATTCTTTCTTATCAGTACTTATGACTTGATGATGTAATCTTCAGATTTGGTGTAGTCTCTGGATTTCTGAGTCAATCCATCTCCAAGTTAAGTCTAGATTTGTGGCTGAGGTTCCATCAGAATCTTCTTCTCTGAAGAGTAGTTCTTAGAGTAAAGTGTGTGCTCTGTAATCATATATCTCATAGGATAGAGAGAGCAGTTGGGAGGTAGTTATCTCAATTCTCATATGTATCTGAGATCTTCACCAGAATGTTCTTGAGGGTCTTGTTGGTTCTTTCTATCTGTCCATTTCCTTAAAGGTGGTATATGGTAGTCTTGATATGCTGAATCTTATATTTCTAATATATTATCTTATAGAATCCATTGACAAATTCTGTGCTGTAGTCTGTGGTGATTTGCTTTGGTATCTTGTAGTAGTAGATGATTTCTTAGTACAGGAAGTCAGCTATAGAGAGAACATTGGCTTCTTGTAATACTCCTACTTCTATCTATTTGGTAAAGAGGTCTACAATAACTATAATATAGTGGTTTCTTGATAGTATTACTGGTAGTGGCCCAATGATATCCATTATAATGTGGTGGAAGAGAATAGGCTCAATTCTTGATGATCCAGGTATCTGGTCTTGCTGATCTTGTTTCTGTTTTTGGCACTTGTCACACCCTTTGACAAATTGGCACAGATCTTCTTCTATCTTAGACCACTATATGGTTCTTCTTACCTTATCATATATGTTGGTTCCTCCTAGGTGTCCTTACTCATATATAGTGCTCCCAAATGAATCAAATCAATTCGAATTAAATTGAATTGAGGGTCATTCAAATCAAATTGAATTTGAATTGAATTGAGGGTCCAATTTGAAACCTATTTTTAGAAATGTAATAATTCAACGAATACACGTCCAAATTCAATGGTCTTTAGCTTGTTAGATTCCCCCTATATAAGAGAAATCCAACAAGCTCAAGATCATTGAATTTGGATGTATATTCGTCGAGTTATTTGATTTCTAAAAATACAGTTCGAGTCAGACCTTGAATTGAATTGGACCTCAATTTGAATTGATTCGAATCAAATTGGGCCTCAATTCGATTTGAAGTTTTTGAATTGAATCGAATTTGAGTCCAATTCAATTCAATTCAATTTGTTAGGAGCACTACTCATATACTTCCTTTATTACTTAATACTTCTTATGTTCAGATATTAAGAGCTTTCTTTCTTTTCTGAGTGTGGTATTGTCTAGTTCAAACTGTTTCCAAGTCTGGTTGATGATAGTGATTGTCCAGGGTTTGAGGTGGTTGGGCATCTTCCACTGTCTAAGATAGCTAATTAATTCATAGTATAACTCCTTATTCATATTGAATAGTCTTGAAGGGGGTGTTTTGAGGTATCCTTGAGAGTACATTGGCATTGGTATTGGTTCTCCCTGAGCAGTACTTGATAGTACAGTCATACTCTTGTAGCCTGTAGATTCATCTGACATATATTTCTTTGAGATTCAGAGTGTGGAATAGTCAGACAAGAGTGGAATGATCTATTTGAATAGTGAAGTATTTCCTGGCTAGGTAGTAGTGAAACTTGTCTATTGCCCAAACTACTGCTAAGCATTCAAGCTTGTATGACTCATAGTTCTGTTCTGCTCTATAGGTATCTCAGCTTACATAGGAGATGACATATTCATGTCCATCTTTCTTCTGAGCTAAGACTGCTCTAAGTCCTATAGTGCTTGTATCTGTCTGCAGGATGAATTCTAGATTCCAATCTGGTCTTCTAAGAATAGATACTTGGGTCAACCTGACCTTGAGTTTATTGAAGGTTTCTTAGCACTTCTTGGTCTATTCGAATTTGGTTTCCTTCTTCAGTAGCTCATAGATAGGTGCTATAATATTGGAGTATCCTTTGATGAATATTCTATGTAGCTGGCTAGTCCAAGGAAGGCATGGACTTCTGTAGTTGTTCTGGATCTTGGGTAGACTGCAACAGTCTCAATCTTCATGGGGTCTGTATAGATTCCAGTCTGGTTGATAAGATGTCCTAGGTAGGTGATTTCTTAAGCTACAAACTTATATTTCTTAGGCTTAATGTAGAGGCCATACTCCTTGAGCTTCTTGAGGGCTAGCTATATATGATTGATATGTTCCCATATAGTGTTGCTGAAGATGATCACATTATCAATATAGATAAAGAGCTATTTTTCAATCTCATTGCTGAAGACTCTGTTCATCATTCACTGAAAACTTGCTGGGGCATTGCACATTCCAAATGACATTCATAGGTAGATATAGGTGGTATCAGGTATAATAAAAGCTGATTTCTCACTGGCATCTTGAGTGAGACCAATCTGATAGAAGTCTGAGAACAGATCCAAGGTAGTATAGTATTTGGCTTCACTTCCAAGGGTGGTAAGGATTTCTTGAATATTTAGTAAGGGTTGTCTATCCTTCTTAGTAACTGCATTGAGCTTCCTATAGTCAATGTAGAGACTTAGGGCAAACTCTCCAGACTTACTTCCTTTCTTTAGAGTAAGGACAATGAGTGAAGCACAGAGACTGATAGCTTGCTTGATGATTCTGGCTTCTTCAATTTCCTTGAGTTCTGCTTATAGCCATTCTCTATAGGCAGGTAGTATGAGTCTGGCTTTTTGGTAGATGGGTTTGATATCACTAGTGTCAACTTCATAGTAGTACTTGGGTTTTTGATTGTAGATATCTCTGAAGTCTGTAGTAAGTACTCTTTCATTCTGGTACAGGATCTTGAGAAGTTGTTCTTCCAGGGGAAAGTTTTCTCTAATTATATATATATACTTATTCTTATCCTTGTCTCTCTTGTGCTCAAGTTCAGTAATCTTGGTAGTAGCATAGACTCCTCTTCCAGTAGATCTAAAGCCTTGTTCTCCTCTCTTAGTCTTGATGAGTTCAATGGCTTCAGTGATCTTGGGCTTCTTGATTTTGTAGATCAGCATCTGGCCAATTCTGTTATACTTCTTGACTTCAAATAAGATGGTAGGGTTGTGATTTCTGACTATGAGAAAGATCTCACCAGTGTAATCAGGGTCAATTACTCTTCCTTCAACTGAGAATTTGCTTTTGGCCAGACTGCTTCTAATCTTGATAATTCCAGTATGGTTCTCTGACAACTTGACTCTAATTCTAGTGCCAAGTAGAGTAGTGGTCTATGGTTCAAGGGTAGCATCTTGAATACTAGCAAGGTCCATTCTTATGACTTCTTCAGTCTTATATTCTGGGATCTTGGCTTCAGAGTGAAACTTCTTGACCTTAAGGGTGATGTCTGGTTCTTGTTCCTCCTCATCATCACTGTTAGCTTAAAGCTCTAGAGGCTGGTCATTTTCTTTGACTTTTCTTTTTGCTTCAGCAGCTTCTTGCTCATGTTTCTGTTGATAGATTTTTCTGAATTCACCGATACAGAACCAGCAGTCATTCAGATATTCAGAGCAATATATCCTAGTACCATGGGGGCATCTTTCTTGAGGGGTATAGCCATCAATGATCTTATTGTATCACTGCTCATCTGTGAGCTTGGGTGGCTTATTCTTGTTCTTGTTCACCAAGTGTATGAAGACTTCTGTATTCTCTTCATCTCCTTTCTCCATGTCTGGTAGAACTCCTTTGTTGACATTGATAGAGACTTATACCTTTCTTCCTCTATAGTTGATCTGCATCTTCTGGGCATTGAGGTCAATAATGGCCTTGGCCTTATGAAGCCATTGGTTGCCAATAAGAATGTCATAGTTGGTGGTACTTGTAACAATCACATCTACTAGAATGGTAGCTCCTCTTATCTTGATAGAGACTTCTCGGATTTTGCTAAGAGGGGTAGCTCATGTACTATCTGCTGTGATATAGATCATCTTGGTAGATTATTCATATCTCAGCCTAAGTAGTCAATTGCCTTCTTACTCATGAAGCATCCTCCAGCACTAGTATCAATAATGGCATCAAAGATACAATCTTTGATCTGATATGGAGTATAGGCTGATGTCTTATGCTGGTCTTCAGATTCTTTACCTGTATCTTTTTGATTATCTTCTTGTACATTGTGAGCTTCTACAATCTTATACTCTTGATTCTTGGTAGTAGTTGCAAGTCTTACTCTTAACTGCTGTCTAAAGGTAGAGACTTCAGCTAGTTGTCCAAAAGCAGTATTGACCTTCTGTTCCTTGAGGTCCTTATAGATATCATACTAGTGAATCTTGGTCTTGTATAGCTTCTGTTTCTTCTTGCTTTTGCTTTCTCCTGAGACTGGAGTAATACCTTCAATAATTTGACAGGCAGCTTCATCTAACTCCATATCTTGATTAATCTCCTCAGGTTGGGTCTTGCTTTGAATAGTGATATCTGGGGTCTTCTTTAATCTTCCAACTGGCTTACTGTTGCTCTTCTTGTCATAGGGCTTAGACTGGGTTCTGGTACCTTCAGTAGCAGGGTAGAATTTAAGCTCTTCATAGTATTCTTCATCATCAGTATCACCAATCTCCTTGATGACTACTATATTGATTTATTCTCTAGTTCTGCTAGCATTGCTTGGTTGGGCTTTATATCTTGTTTCAGTTATGCAACTCTTTGCATAGTGGCCTTCTTCTCTATATCTGAAGTATATAATATTAGTAGTAGCTGCAAATATCTGTACTAGTCTCCTATTGGTGCTTCAGACTTCTCTAACAACATCACTAAGATGTGTAGTCATCTCAGCAAACTGCTTGGCAAGTTCCTCCACTGGGTCAACTTTAGTTATCTTGGGAGAAGGTGGGAATAGTTGTCTGTTTACAACTGTGGTGAATATAATACTAGTTGGCTTTGATAGCTTTATCTTAATATCAGTTATTTTCTCTATTGAGTGTTTAGCAGGGTGTCTGACAGTTTAATATCTCTATGCAAAGACCACTTTCTGATCAAGGGTCAGTGCAGCTGGGGTAGACCAGATTGCTAGGGCAATTTCAGGGTGAACTCTTTTGAGAAAAGTTGAATCTGCTATTTGTTTCTTGAGGGCATCATCATAGTCAGCCAAGACAATCTGGTGGCAGATTCAAATATAGAATGAGTTGGAATCTTTACTGAGTCCCTGATAGATAATATTGAGTTGATTCTTGAGAGCTTGTTTGATCTCCTCAGTATAGTATATTGTTCTGAGAAAGGCCTTCATATTGGTAAATTTGGCTGCACTATTATCAGTAATGATAGCTGTATTGAACTTATCTCTGGCAGGTCCTCTGAGGCTGACTGGTAGAAGGACCAATTGTGCATCTACACCAAGAGCTCATATGGTAGTGAATTGTTCAAAGTCTTCAATAAAGATCAGAATTGACTCTTCAGTAGTATATCCATAGAATGTAGAGAGATGCATTTTTATCTTATCTTGAATTCTTGCAGGGGTAACTCTTGTAGTCAGGGTAGTTATTGTGGTAGTTATTCATTTTTTAGCTTAAAAGTGAGGGATTCATCTTGAATCACCAGCCAATGGATACTAAGTTATTATGTAGTGGTTGCTGAGTCCTTCAAATATATCAGATTCTCTTCAAGGTATATCTCTTAGACTAACTCAAGTTTGTTATAAGCAAGTTCTTATTGAAGTACCTTCCCAAGGTCTTATAGTTCTCAAACTTCTTATCTTTAAACTGTCTTATTATCTCTTTAGATTGCTTATAAGAAATTGTGTATATTGCACTGAGTAGACTGACTTTATTTTAAAGGAAATAAGAGAGGTATTTATACAAAATATAATTCAATGGTTGCTAAGATATAAAGCTAAATATAAATTTCAATAACTAAAGTAAAATGCCAGGACATAGAAAACTGCTAAGTTCCAGTATCAGCACTGATAGTTGCACAGGTTCAGGATACTGGTATAATTTTAGTGATACAGGAAAATAGTACTAGAATAATTCTGAGTCACATAAGAATGCTAGTAGAGGAATAGCTATTACATAGGAAAAGAGTGTCAGCATAATTCAGTATAATCAAGGGACTTTAGAGCAGAATGCTTAGAACCATAGAGGTTTCATCCTTGTCTGAGGTCAGGATGTCTTCAAAGGAGATGAGATCTGCAAATGTTTCATCTATCTTATCATCATCATATAGGTCATGTATTTTGCATATATCATGTGAGATGACATCATTGCCAATGATATCATCACATTTGGTGGGGAAATCAGGAGCTCTCTAATTTATGAGGTTCTCTTTCACAAAATAGGGAACAAATGTGGGATCTTAGAGAGGTCTAATCTGGATGCTTGGGCCTTAGAATATGGAGATCAATCCTTGCAGAAATTGGTCTGGGTTGTTCTAGAGAATAAGATGCCAGAAGTCTTCTACTTTATTACTATTGAGGGTGATGGTAGACTGGGCTTCTGTAGTCACCCTGGCTTCTAGTGCATTGATACAGTAGGCTGACAGGTCTCTGAAGTCTGAGACTCTAACATACTCTAAGTTGGGGATTGACCATAGTACATGTCTGAAGATCTGATGGATCTTCTTAGCTGTTCTTGTTTTGTATATATCCATGAGAGTGGTATCTTATAGCTCTTGAGGGCTGGTCTGTGGGAACTCCCAGCAGAGAAGGTTTTCTATTTCGTACTTCTGCCATATTTAGAGACATTCAGTAGCAATGGTGATCCTTGTTTCCATTTTATAGTAGTAGAGAATATAATAATAAGGGTTATCAGTACTCAAGTTAATACTAGAAGTCCTTCTTATGTGGGTCCTCATGGCTCTTCTGATGTCTTGGAACATCCTTTCTTCAACTGAAGTACCTTGGTGATTCCTTGATCTTGAGGTTTGGCAGATGGCAGGTATTTTGTTTATAGTAAGTCTTTGAGCTATTTTGAGATTAGTGGTCTTTGTTGAGTTACTGCTACTGCAGTTCCTTGATCCTTCTTTTATATTCCTTCAAGATGCCTGAACTGTAGTCACAATGACTCATAGTTAGTCATCATTGCTCATCTCATAGCCTGAGTCATGCTATATGATCTTCTTGTATTCTAATCTAGTAGCTTGTAAGGAAAGACTGTCTTTTGTACTAATGTTATTATTCTGAGATCACTGTTACACTAGGTAAATCTTAATAGTATCTGATAGAGCTATTTTGTAAAATATTAGAAAAACTTATATAATAACTTTAAATGATCTTATAAACTTGCTATTCAGTTTTATAGAAGATCTGTACTTAAGGTTATCAACTCAGTATTCTCAGATATCTAGTAGAATTTTTTCATCAATATCAAAAGTTTTTTCTTGATAATATTAGTTGATATATTGAGATTATTAGTTTTGAGCTTCAAGATAGGTACTCAATTGCAATTTGACTTAAGTTATATATTTAGAGTAGAAATTTTTCAATAACTTTGATAGTGGAGAGTTTATATATAATTCTAATAAGAGTTAGAGAGATGTTTGGATTTTGTTCTATATTAGTAAAGAATGGGATCATTTTAAAGAAAGTTTGTTTACTATTATTATAGACAAACTTAACTATAGTAAGATATTCATACTAATTATCTTATCTATAGAAAACATAGTTCCTTAGTATTTGCTCTAGAGTTCAGTTCATTCTTTCTATTTAGTTATCAGTTTTAGAGTAAAAGACTGTAGATAGTACTAGTTTCATTCTAAAATATGAGTATAGAGCTTTTCCAAAATAGTTAGTGAATTTTAGATCTTAGTCACTAATAATGATCTTAGGAAAACTATGATAGTAGAAGATGTTATTAAATAAGAGTATAGTAATTTTTGATATTGTTGTAGTTATAGTAGTAGATGTAACAGTTCTAGTTTCTTTAAGAGGAAGTGGCTAAATCTGGAAGTTCTAGTTAGTCTAAAGTAGCTCAAAGAGATACTTAAAGGTTCAAGTATTCTTGAAGAATTTCTGGGAGAAAATATTCTGAGCTTTATTCAGACAGAGAATAAGGTTATTTATATATGATCTGAAAGAAAGATCTAGAAGGATCTTGGAAAGAAAGAGAAATGCCAAGAAATAGGTTCTTGGCAAAGCTGACTAATACTATTCTATAATATTCCAAAAGGTTCTATAACTAGCTAAGATAAGATACTTAGTACTAAAGAAAGATAAGAATATTCTAGTGGTGTCTGAGTATCAAAAGAAGGTTTCTAAGCAAGTAGAAGGTGGTGGAATATAGTAGAATATTCAAGAAATAATAAGAAAAGACTAACTAAAAGATGCAAAAATGTACTAAGACTAAATATGACTGTGAAATTGTTACATCCCTCTCTCTTTAAGAATCAACATCCTCATTAAGTTCTTAGGTAATATAAGACTAGATATACTTAACCAAAATTTCTCAAACTTATATCAGTACATTGGCAGAGATTGGTCATCCTTGTATAGAGTAGAGGACCTATTACTAAACTAACTAACTAGAAGAAGTTCAAACCCAGCTAGTAGCTTCATTTCAGTGGACTTCTTGTTCATTAAATATTTTGCTAGTTCTGGGGTTCCAAAGTAAACTTCCAATGCATAAGGTACTGGTCTTTGCCATAGGTCATCAACAATCTAAGAAAGTCACTATAGAGATTGGGCAATACATTTTGCCTTAAAGTCTTGAACTAGATCTTGAGAGTTCTTGAGATTAACCAGTAGTTTCCAGATAGCATCATATTTAGAGTAACCCATTTACTTGACTAGATATTCAGGATAGCAGTAGTAGATTCATTTGTCAAGAATTTTCTCAACTTCATACTCAATATAATCTTTAATAATCACAGAGGTAGAAGGCTTAGGAATTTGACCAGGGTAGGGTGGTGACTGGTTCTAGGTCTTGAGGTGTAATATATGAAAGACTGAGTATACTCTCATGGTTTCAGATAGCTTGAGGTGGTAGGAGAATGCAGAGACCTGTTCAGTAATCTCAAAAGGTCCAATATACTTGGATTGAAACTTGTTTAAAAGATAATTAACTTGAGATTATATCTTGAGGTTCTCAGTAGACAGTAGTACTTGGTCTCCAATAGTATAAGTGATATTACAGTATTTCTTATCAGCATACTTGGCTTGATGCTGTTGAGCCTTCTGAAGATTCACAGTAGTAATCTTGAGTAGTTTATCCATTTTGTCTATGTATAAGGTTTTTAGCAATTGGAACTTATATTTGACTGATTTTCTTGAAAGAGAATAGACTTGCAGGGGTCTCAGAATCTTGACTATAGAGTAACTGGAAAGGGAAAAGACCAGTAGATGATTGGACAGCATTGTTGTATACAAACTCTGCATAAGTCAGATAGTGGTCCCAATTATCTTATTTATAGGAAACATAGTTTCTAAGCATTTGTTCTAAAGTTCTATTCATACACTTGATTTGTCCATCAGTTTGTGGGTAAAAGGCAGTAGATATAGCCAATTGGATTCCCAGAGTCTTGAAGAGAGTTTATCAAAAGTGACTGGTGAACTTAAGATCACAATTGCTAACAATTACTCATAGTAGACCATAGTGATAGAAGATGGACTTGAAGAAGATTCTTGCAATCTTAGATGTAGTAGTATTGGTAGTAGTTGGTTCAGCAACTATAGTCTTGGTCAGGCAGTCAATAAATACATATGTATGACAATAGCATTAGTATTAGATTGAGTTCATAGTAGTTGAGTTATAAAGTCCATAGTGACTTACTCAAACTTCTTGGTAGAAATTGGCAGTAGTTGTAGCAAACTGACAAATACTTGGTTGGTAGACTTATTGCACTGATATAGATCATAGCTGGTAATATAGTTCTTGATTTTCTTGACTATATTTGGTCAATAGTAGTGGCATTAGATATTCTTGATAGTCTTCTTGATTTCTAGATGATTGGCAAGAAGAGAGTCATAGTGTTCTTTTTTTTTTTTTTTTTTTTTTTTTTTTTTTTTTTTTTTT
>RBNI01004791.1:0-13467 GCA_003990745.1 Jimgerdemannia flammicorona | reverse complement strand
TTTGAAATAAATTGAGTTATATATTTATTGTCATGTAGTAGTCGCTGAGTCCTTCAAATATGCCAGATTCTCTTCAAGGTGTATCTCTTAGACTAACTCAAGTTTGTTATAAGCAAGTTCTTATTAGAGTGCCTTCTCAAGGTCTTATAGTCCTCAAACTTCTTATCTTTAACTGTCTTGTTATCTCTTAGATTGCTTGCAAGGAAGTGTGTATATTGCACTGAGAGGACTGACTTTATTTCAGAGGAAATAAGATGGATATTTATACAAAATATAATTCAATGGTTGCTAAGATATAAAGCTAAATATAAATTGCAATAACTAAAACTACCAAGTTCCAGGGCTGGTATTATTCAGTGTTACATGAGAATACCGGTGCTGGCATTATCCAGTGTTACATGAGAATACCGGTGCTGGTATTATTTAGTATTACATGAGAATACTGGTGCTGGCATTATCCAGTGTTACATGAGAATACCGGTGCTGGCATTATCCAGTCTAACAAAGAACTTAGAGCAGAAAGTTCAGGACCATGGGGGCTTCATCATCATCATCATCATCACTGAAGGAGATGAGATCCGCGAATTCATCGTACAGGTCATGTGTTTTGTGTATGTCACGCGGGATGATATCATTGATGACATCATCACGTTCAGCTATGGTGGGAAAATCAGGAACAAGGTCTGGGGCTCTCCAGTCTATAAGGTTCTCTTCCACAAAATAAGGAACAAATGTGGGGTCTTGGGGAGATCTAACCTGGATGCTTGGGCCTTGGAATACTGAGATCAATCCTTGCAGGAATTGGTCTGGGTTGTCCTAGAGGATGGGGTGCCAGAAGTCTTCTACTTCTTCACTGTTGAGGGTGATAGTGGACTGGGCTTCTGTAACCACCCTGGCTTCTAGTGCATTGATATGGTGGGATGACAGGTCTCTGAAGTCTGAGACTCTAACATACTCCAAGTTGGGGATTGACCATGGTGCATGCCTAAAGATCTGATGGATCTTCTTAGCTGTCCTCATTTTGTGTATATCCATGGGAGTGGCATCTTGTAGCTCTTGGGTGCTGGCCTGTGGGAACTCCCGGCAGAGGAGGTTTCCTATTTCATACTCCTGCCACATTTGGAGGCATTCGGTAGTGATGGTGATCCTTGTTTCCATTTCACGGCAGTAGAGAATAAAGTGATAGAGGTCTGCAGTACCCAGGTTGACACTAAGAGTCCTTCTTGAGTGGGTCCTCATGGCTCTTTTGATGTCTTGAAACATCCTTTCCTCAACTGAGGTACCTTGGTGATTCCTTGACCTTGAGATTTGGTGGACAGTAGGCATTTCGTTTGTGGTAAGTCTTTGAGCTATTTTGGGATTGGTGGTTCTTGTTGGTTGCTGCTACTGCAGTTCTTTGATCCTTCTTTTATATTCTTCAGGATACTTGTGCTGTGGTCACAATGACTCACAGTTGGTCATCATTGCTCATCTCATATACTGTATGATCTTCTCATGCTCCGATCTGGTGGCTTGCAAGGAAAGGCTGTCTCCTGTACTGATGTTATCATTCTGGGGTCACCATTATATCTTCCTCCTGAATAAGGATCTTCCTGAGTATCGTTATTTATTGGTCCAGTCCTGAAAAATTTGCTAATCCCATAACCTCTGGCAAGGGGTCGAAAAGTGGTGTTTATGGGCTGGTATCTTCCCTTTGTATTTTGGCATAATGGTGAAGGGTCACTCCCTTCATATAGAGTAAGGGCTTGATTCTGATCTTGACCAATCAGTTGATGGTTCGAACTCCTCTGACTATGAAAGTCTCACGGATGAGTAGTTGCCAGTGCCGTATCCCTTAGAGAATGGTCCAGACAGATAGCCTGCTAGTCACAGGACATGCTGTTACGATTTGCGGACTAGAACCTCATAGGTGGTCATCACGTTTTACTTCTCTTGTATAGGTTTGTGGTACTTCTTGAGTCTGTTTCTGTGTACCATGGTAGGCAGTATGGTTCCTGAGATTTTTCTAAGCCAGAAGGTAGTTTCCTTGATATCTTGCACATAGAAGGGTCCTTCCCATTTGGGCTCCAGTTTTCATGACCATGAGGCTTCTACCATATTTCGATACAGTAGAACCTTTTCTCCAATTCGGATGGGTTCTAGGGCCTTGTGATTCTTTTCCACATTCTTTCTTGTCAGTACTTGTGACTTGGTGATGTAATCTTCAGCCTTCTTTCTGATTTGGTGTAGTCTCCAGATTTCTACATCAACCCATCTCCAAGTTTAGGTCTAGATTTGTGGCTGAGGTTCCATCAGAATCTTCTTCTCCAAAGAGCAGCTCTCTTGGGGTAAAATGTGTACTCTGTGACCATATGTCTTGTAGGACAGAGAGGGCAGTTGGGAGATAGTTATCCCAATTCTCATATGTCTCTGAGATCTTTGCTAGGATGTTCTTGAGGGTCTTGTTGGTTTTTTCTATCTGTCCATTTCCTTGAGGGTGGTATGCAGTGGTCTTGATATGCTGGATCTTGTATTTCTAATACATTATCTCATGGAATCCATTGACAAATTCCATGCCGCGGTCTGTGGTGATTTGCTTTGGTGTCTTGTAGCAGCAGATTATTTCTCGGTGCAGGAAGTCAGCTATAGAGAGGGCATTGGCTTCTTGTAATGCTTCTGCCTCTATCCATTTGGTGAAGAGGTCTACAATAACTATAATATAGCAGTTTCCTGATAGTGTTACTGGTAGTGGTCCAATGATATCCATTACGATGTGGTGGAAGGGGATAGGCTCAATTCTTGATGACCCAGGTGCCTGGTCTTGCTGATCTTGTTTCTGCTTTTGGCACTTGTCACACCCTTTGACAAATTGGTGCAGGTCTTCTTCCATCTTGGGCCACCACATGGTTCTTCTTGCCTTGTCATATGTGTTGGTTCCTCCTAAGTGTCCTTGCTTGTGTACTTCCTTCATTACTTGATACTTCTTGTGTTCGGGTATTACTAGCTTTCCTCCTTTTCTGAGTGTAGTGTTATCTAATTCAAACTGTTTCTAAGTCTGGTTGATGATAGTGATTGTCCAGGGTTTGAGGTGGTTGGGCATCTTCTGCTGCCCAAGGTAGCTGATTAATCCATAGTATAGCTCCTTATTCATGTTGAATGGTCTTAATGGGGGTATTTCAGAGTATCCTTGAGAGTGCATTGGCATTGGTGTTGGTCTTTCCTGAGCGGTGCTTGATAGTACAGTCATACTCTTGCAGCCTATAGATCCATCTGGTATATATTCCTTTGGGGTTCAGAGTGTGGAATAGCCAGGCAAGAGCAGAATGGTCTGTTTGAATGGTGAAGTGTTTCCCAGCTAGGTAGTAGTGGAACTTGTCTACTGCCCAAACTACTGCTAAGCATTCAAGCTTGCATGACTTGTAGTTCTGTTCTGCTCCACGGGTACCTCGGCTTGCATAGGAGATGAGATATTCATGTCCATCTTTCTTCTGGGCTAGGACTGCTCCAAGTCCTATAGCACTCACATCTGTTTGTAGGATGAATTCTAGGTTCCAGTCTGGTCTTCTGAGGATGGGGGCTTGGGTCAACCTGGTCTTGAGTTCATTGAAGATTTCTTGGTGCTCCTTGGTCCATTTGAATTTGGTCTCCTTCTTCAGTAGCTCATAGATAGGTACTGCAATGTTGGAGTATCCTTTGATAAATCTTCTGTAGTAGCTGGCCAGTCCAAGGAAGGCGTGGACTTCTATAGTTGTTCTGGGTCTTGGGTAGGCTGCAACAGCCTCAATCTTCATGGGGTCTGTGTGGATTCCGGTCTGGTTGATGAGGTGTCCTAGGTAGATGATTTCTTGAGCAGCAAACTTGCATTTCTTGGGCTTGATGTAGAGGCCATACTCCTTGAGCCTTTGAGGGCTAGCTGTATGTGGTTGACATGTTTCCGTGTAGTGTTGCTGAAGATGATCACATCATCAACATAGACAAAGAGCCATTTTCCAATCTCATTACCAAAGACTCTGTTCATCATTTGCTGGAAACTTGCTGAGGTATTGCATATTCCAAATAGCATTCGCAGGTAGATATAGGTGACATCATGTGTGATGAAGACTGATTTCTCACTGGCATCTTGAGTGAGACTGATCTGATAGAAGCCTGAGAACAAATCCAAGGTGGTGTAGTATTTGGCTTTGCTTCCAAGGGTGGTAAGGATTTCTTGAATATTTGGCAAGGGCTGCCTATCCTTCTTGGTGATGGCATTGAGCTTCCTGTAGTCAATGCAGAGTCTTGGTGCAAACTCTCCAGGCTTGCTTCCTTTCTTCGGGGCTAGGACAATAGGTGAGGCTCAGGGGCTGATAGCTTGCTTGATGATTCCGGCTTCTTCCATTTCCTTGAGTTCTGCTCGCAGCCACTCTCTGTAGGCAGGTGGTATGGGTCTGGCTTTCTGGTAGATAGGCTTGGTATCACCGGTGTCAACTTCGTGGTAGTACTTAGGTTCTTGATTGTGGATATCTCTAAAGTCTGTAGCAAGTACTCCTTCATTCTGATGCAGGATCTTGAGAAGTTGTTCCTCCAGGGGGAAGTTTTCTCCAATGGTATATGTGTGCTTGTTCTGGTCCTTGTCTTTCTTATACTCAAGTTCAGTAATCTTGGTGATGGTATAGGCTCCTCTTCCAGTAGATCCAAAGCCTTGTTCTCCTCTCTTGGTCTTGATGAGTTCAATGGCTTCTATGATCTTTGGCTTCTTGACTTCGTGGATCAGCATCTGGCCAATCCTGTCATGCTTCTTGACTTTGAAGGGGGTGGTGTGGTTGTGATTTCTGACTATGAGGAAGATCTCACCAGTGTAATCAGGGTCAATTACTCCTCCTTCAACTGAGATTTTGCTTTTGGCCAGACTGCTCCTGGTCTTGATAATTCTGGCATGGTTTTCAGGCAGCTTGACTCCAATTCTGGTGCCAAGTAGGGTGGTGGTCTGTGGTTCGAGGGTAGCATCTTGAATGCTGACAAGGTCCATTCCTATAGCTCCTTCAGTCTTGTATTTTGGGATCTTGGCTTCGGGGTGAAACTTCTTGACCTTGAGGGTGATGTCTGATTCTTATTCCTCCTCATCATCACTGTCAGCTTGAAGCTCTGGGGGCTAGTCATCTTCTTCGGCTTTCCTTTTTGCTTCGGTGACTTCTTGCTTATATTTCTGTTAGCAGATTTTCCTGATTTCACTGATACAGGACCAGCAGTCATTCAGGTGTTCGGAGCAGTACATCCTAGTACCATGGGGGCATCTTCCTTGAGGGGCATAGCCATCAATGATCTTGTTGTACCACTGCTCATCTGTGAGCTTGGGTGTCTTGCTCTTGTTCTTGTTCACCAAGTACATGAAGACCTCTGTGTCTTCTTCATCTCCTTCCTCCATGTCTGGTAGGACTCCTTTGTGGACATTGATAGAGACTCGTACCTTTCTCCCTCTGTAGTTGATCTACATCTTCTGGGCATTGAGGTCAATGATGGCCCTGGCCTTGTGAAGCCATTGGTTGCCAATGAGAATGTCATAGTTGGTGGCGCTTGTAACAATCATGTCTACTGGGATAGTGGCTCTTCCTATCTTGATGGGGACTTCTCAGATTTTGCCAAGGGGGGTAGCTTGTGTACTGTCTGCTGTGACATAGACCATCTTGGTAGACTCTTCAATATCCCAATCTAGGCAGTCATCATAGCCAGCCAAAACAATCTGGTGGCAGATTCAGGTATAGAATGAGTTGGGATCTTCACTAAGTCCCTGGCAGATAGTATTGAGTTGATCCTTAAGAGCTTGCTTGATCTCTTTGGTATAATATATTGTTCTGAGGAAGTCCTTCATGTTGGCAAGTTTGACTGCATCA
This sequence comes from Jimgerdemannia flammicorona, assembly GCA_003990745.1. Classification (NCBI taxonomy): domain Eukaryota; kingdom Fungi; phylum Mucoromycota; class Endogonomycetes; order Endogonales; family Endogonaceae; genus Jimgerdemannia; species Jimgerdemannia flammicorona. The sequence goes on along the minus strand of RBNI01004791.1, from coordinate 7,618 downwards.
GTACCAGCAATGGTGGCTGCATTGAACTTGTCTCTGGCAGGTCCTCTGAGGCTGACTAGTAGAAGGGCCAATTGAGCATCCACACCAAGGACTCGTATGGCGGCAAATTGTTCAAAGTCTTCAATAAAGGTCAGGATTGACTCTTCAGTAGTATATCCATAGAATGTAGGGAGATACATTTCCATCTTGTCTTGAATTCTTGCAGGGGTGACTCTTGTAGTCAGGGTAGTTGTTGTGGGAGTTGTTCATTTTTTAGCTTGAAAGTAAGGGATTTGTCTTGAATCACCAGTCAATGGGCACCAAGTTGTCATGTAGTAGTCACTGAGTCCTTCAAATACACCAGATTCTCTTCAAGGTATATCTCTTAGACTAACTCAAGTTTGTTATAAACAAGTTCTTATTGGAGTACCTTCCCAAGGTCTTATAGTCCTCAAACTTCTTATCTTTAACTGTCTTGTTATCTCTTAGATTGCTTGCAAGGAAGTGTGTGTATTGTACTGAGAGAACTGACTTTATTTCAGAGGAAATAAGATGGGTATTTATACAAAATATAATTCAATGGTTGCTAAGATATAAAGCTAAATATAAATTGCAATAACTAAAACTACCAAGTTCCAGGGCTGGCATTATCCAGTGTTACATGAGAATACCGGTGCTGGTATTATCCAGTGTTACATGAGAATACTGGTGCTGGCATTATCCAGTATAACAAAGAACTTAGAGCAGAAAGTTCAGGACCATGGGGGCTTCATCATCATCATCATCATCACTGAAGGAGATGAGATCCGCAAATTCATCATGCAGGTTGCGCGTTTCGCATATGTCATGTGGGATGACATCATTGATGACGTCATCACATTCGGCTGTGGTGGGAAAATCAGAAACAAGGTCTGGGGCTCTCCAGTCTATGAGGTTCTCTTCTACAAAATAAGGAACAAATGTAGGGTCTTGGGGAGATCTAACCCGAATGCTTGGGCCTTGGAATACTGAGATCAATCCTTGCAGGAATTGGTCTGAGTTGTCCTGGAGGATGGGGTGCCAGAAGTCTTCTACTTCTTTGCTGTTGAGGGTGATAGTGGACTGGGCTTCTGTAGCCACCCTGGCTTCTAGTGCATTGATATGGCGGGATAACAGGTCTCTGAAGTCTGAGACTCTAACATACTCCAAGTTGAGGATTGACTATGGTGCATGCCTAAAGATCTGATGGATCTTCTTAGCTGTCCTCATTTTGCGTATGTCCATGGGAGTGGCATCTTGTAGCTCTTGGGTGCTGGCCTGTGGGAACTCCTGGCAGAGGAGGTTTCCTATTTCATACTCCTGCCACATTTGGAGGCATTTGGTAGCGATGGTGATCCTTGTTTCCATTTCATGGCAGTAGAGGATAAAGTGATAGGGGTCTGCAGTACCCAGGTTGATACTAGGAGTCCTTCTTGAGCAGGTCCTCATGGCTCTTCTGATATCTTGGAACATCCTTTCCTTGACTGAGGTACCTTAGTGATTCCTTGACCTTGAGGTTTGGCAGGCAGCAGGCATTTCATTTGTGGTAAGTCTTTGAGCTATTTTGGGATTGGTGGTTCTTGTTGGTTGCTGCTACTGCAGTTCCTTGATCCTTCTTTTATATTCTTCAGGATACTTGTGCTGTGGTTACAATGACTCACAGTTGGTCATCATTGCTCATCTCGTATGCCATATGATCTTCTCATGCTCCAATCTGGTGGCTTGCAAGGAAAGGCTGTCTCCTGTACTGATGTCATCATTCTGGGGTCACCATTACATTATATATTTATTTTTTCTCTTAGCACTAGATCTCTTTATTAACTAATCTATAATAAATACATAGTTATCTTTTTCTGCTATTATTAGTACTCACAATAAATTGAAGGTCTAATTTAATTTGAGATTCAATTTGAACTCTATTTTTTAAAATATAATAACTTGATAAAAATATATCTAAATTTAATAAGCTAAAGATCATTAATGAACAACTTTCACCAGTACCATTTGGGTGATACAAGACTCAGACAACACTTTCGACAATATCTTCAAGTATTGGTGCTATCAAGATGGTAAGCAACACGTATTCTGGTGAGTGTACTGGGCAGGGGGGCCCCAGTGCCTTTGACTGGCAGCATGTGGGGGGGGGTCAAGGTGCTGGTATTGGCATGCCAAGTACTTCGATGAGGGGCCGCAGGGCCGGGGGTGGGGGCAGAGGAGGTGCAAGGCCACATGGGGGAGGGAGGATGACTTTCACAGATAAAGTCAGGATGGGAAAGCAGGCAATGGGGCTAGATGGCTGGCTGGAGCTGGGAAAGGTGGCTGCTACCTCAAGTGGCAAGGAGGCCTCTCCACTGGGGGGACAGCATAGTGGGGCTGGAGGTGTAGTGGCTGAGGCAGTGACTGCTGATGGTGGTGTGATGGGCAATCTGGAAAAAAATCCAGATGTGATGGCTGATGGGAGACCTAGACAGGGTAGTGGCGCGAGACCCGGGGACCTGGCTGATGGTGTGATGGGCCTCATAGTGGCCCCATTACTCAAGAAATCTAGATCAGAATTTGCTGTCACACTGTACTTCCATGGCTTGGCGGTAATGGCAAAGATAGTGCTGGGGCTGCTGGCTAGCGAGGTGAAAGGTGCAGCCTCCGTTAAGTTTTTGAAGAAGCTGGAGGCAATCGAGGTGGGGTTTAAAGAGGAGGATTTGCTACTGGAGGCAGTGGAGAAGAGTGTGGTGGTTGGGGGGATCTCAGTGCCAATGGCGAGGTGTATGCATTGAGATCTCTACATGGTTCATCTGGTGATTATGGACTTACTGATAGTGAAGAAGGAGGAGGTGAGGAGGCTGGTCATGGATGTGGTGAAGGAGTATGGTGAGGTGGTCAATATTGGGTTCAGGGTATGGGAGGGGACTGAGCTCAGGACAGGTGATGTGGACATCCGGCTGAGGCTGTTTGGGATGGAGAATACTGGGAAGGCTAGGGACTGGCCAGTGGCGTTGAAGTGGGGCCCAGTGGAGTGCAAGGTTTTGAGGGTGAAGGGGTCAGAGGAAGAGGAGGAGAACCTGCTGGAGGCACTTGAGGACTTAGCAGGGGCTGTGGAGAGGAGGCAAAGGGCTTGGAGGGCCTATGAGACTAGGATGGTAGTGGAGGTAGTCGAGGGCAAGAAGGTGCGAATGGACAAGATGCTCTGGGAGAAGGCAAAGGAGAGACAGCTGCAGAAGGACTTACTGGCCAGTTTGGATGGGGGACCAAGGGCGGGGGCTATGGAGGAGGGTACCGGAGTGAGTGCTAGCATCTGGGCTGAGGCTGGGCAGCAAGGGGGGAAGATGAAGGAGAGTGGGAGACAGGGGCCAGAGGAGGTGGTAGTGGACACGGCAATGGTAGATGATAATCCAATCCAGTATGGTATTTCCAAGGTGGGAGAAGGAGAGTTGGAGGATGTGTCAGAGGATGGTTGGGATGAGTCTGTGTGAACTAAGGAGAGGAAGGAAGGAGAGGCAGATTTGGCATAGGCAGCTGAGGTAGTTGGGGGGGAGAAGTGGCTGTTGAGGGTACTGCAGAATGTGGTGACCAAGGAACTGGGAGAGATCGACTTCCGGGTGATCAGTGAGGAATTCTGGGGGCGAGTGTTGCAAGGAGAGGAGGTTGTGAGGAAGTTGAGAGATGAGATGATGGCAGCTCTTTTGGAGGCAGAGGAGTATGAGGTCACCGAGGCGAGGGAGGCAATGCTCTTGGGTATTGCTAACGAGAGGGCAGCTTATCTGTGGGGGCCGTGTAAGGGACTGGAAAAGTGGCAGGTAGTGTACGAGGAGCACCGGGCATCAATGGAGATAGTGGATGGTGAGGACTGTGTAGAATTGTTGGCAGCTCTGAATGAACAGCAAAATGTGGAGGATGAGATTGTGGTGAAACGGAATCTGGATCTGGCTGGAGAGGAAGTGAGCATGGAACTATAGATGGGGGAAATCAACAATATCAAATATTTCACTATGAATAGTACAACCAACATTTTTTCTATAAATGTCAATGGGCTTAGAGGGACTGGGAGGTGATGTATGATTTTTGGATGTCTGAAGAAACTGGAGGCGGATCTCTTCTTACTTCAAGATGTACGGTGTAAGGGGGAGGAAGATATACTGGAATAGATAAGAGAGTGGGGTGGGGAGGCAGTTTGGCAGGGTAAAGTGAGAATCCTGGTTAGGAAGGGGAAAGGGGACATTGCGGACACTGGACATTGGGGTAGTAGATTAGTGTGGGGGATATGGTGGAGGCCTGGATGGAACTCAATTGTGGTGGGATCTTATTACTGCCTGGCTGAAAGGGGGACCTGAGTGGTGTAGATTGGAGATCTGCAGGATTCTGGGCTCTTGGTGGAGGCTGGGGTAGATTGTCTGGGAGGTGATTTTAATATGGTATGGGAGAGTAGACTGGACAGAACTGATGGGGGACGGGGTATGGCAGGAAGGAGTAGGGGATTGGAGGAATGGGAAGAGGTGGAAAGACTTAGCTCTCTGGTGGATGCCATGAGACTTCAGGATAGGGATCGACATTTATATACTCACTGGGTGGGAGGACTTGGTACTAGGATTGATTGGGTTCTGACTGCTGAGTGTTGGGGCAATACAGTTTGGGAGATGATGGAGGTCGAGTGATGCCCTTGGTCAGATCACTGGGGTATTTGGAGAGGTGGGAGGTTTGGAGGGAGCAGAGAGGGGCCAGGACATTGGCGTCTGAACTCTTTGTTGCTGGATGAGATGGACCTGTGGAATGCGTGGGTGGTAGAGGTATGATCCAAGGTTAATAATTGGAGGCGAGCCGGGATGAGGATTGGAGATAGGTGGCGTAGACTGAAATCTGAAGCTCAGAGATACTGGGGGGAAGTGGGGAAGAAGAGAGGTGCTCAGCAGAGGAGACGAGTCCGATGGGCATCTAGGAGACTAGAAAGTTTACTCCGGAATTGGGCTGGGTTACTGGAGGAGAAGGAGCTATTGGACTGGAAGGCTAAGTGGGCTAAGCTGGAAGTGGTGAAATTACAGGATCTGTTGAGGAAGGAGAAAGCAGTGCAGACTCAGGCTATGGTGGCAAGGTTACGGTGGCAGGGATTGGAAGAAGGAGAAAGGCCCACAAGGTTTTTGTCCCATCTTCTTCATGCTAGGGGAGTAAGACACCAGTGGGAAGGAGTTCTTAATGATGAGAGAGAGATGGTATTAGATGTGCAGGAGATCCTTGGCCAACTGAGCACCCACTGGAGTAACCTCTGGAGTGAAGAGGAGGGAGGGGAGGTGGCACAGGACATTGAGTGGTATCTAGAAGAGTGGCACCCGAATCCTGCAGCAGGGTTGGGGGATCTTGGCCAACCAGTTTTGGGAGAGGAGATCCTTTGAGTTCTGGCATCAACAACCCTGGGAACGGCACCTGGGGAGGATGGTTTGCCTTGGGACTTTTGGAAATGTATGGCATCCATAGAGGAGGCTCTGGAGGAGATGTCGATGATGTGTGATACAGTCATCAGTAATGGGGAGTGGATTGGAGGGCAGCAGTTGGGGCTGGTATCCCTGCTGTACAAGGACAAAGGGCATAAGGAGGACTGGAAGAATTGGAGGCCAATTATGCTGCTGGATATGGACCGCAAGTTGGTCACCAAAATCCTGGTGGCAAGACTACAGAGGGTGGCCCAACAGGTGCTAGGGAAGGAGCAGAGAGGCTTTGTTGGGGGCTGACTGATCCAAGATAGCATGGCATGGGTTCATGGTGTCATTGAAGGCACTAGGGCTGCAGGTGTGGATGGCTGCTTGGTCTTCCTGAACCAGGAGAAGGCTTATGATAGGGTTTGGAGAATATGGTTAGCGAAGGTACTGGAGCGCATTGGGGTACCAGTGGGTATGTGTCAGTCCCTTATTGGACTACTGGAAGGGAGTAGGGCTGCAATTCTGGTGAATGGACACAAGGGGGCTTCCTTCCCCTTGGGGAGGGGGGTGCCTCAGGGGGATCTGCTGTCACCTATCCTTTATGCCTTCACCCTGGAGCCATTGTTGGATTGGATCTGGCACAGGGTTGGTGGACTGAATATCTTGGGTGTCAATTGGAAGGTGGGGGCCTTTGCAGATGATATGGTGGTTGGATTGGGCTCGGTGGTGGATGTGGCTATGCTCAAGGAGACAGTTGAGTGGTATGAGAGATGCTCTGGGGTGAGACTCAACTGGCACAAGTGTGAGACAATGGTCCTTGGGGAAGGAGTCATAGGGGGGGATGTCATTAGAACAATTGTCCCAGCTGAAGGAGTGGTACAGTACTTGGGTATCTATTTCTCAGTGTATGGCTCTTTACTTCTTAGGGAGTGATGGGAGGGCAAGCTGGTAGAATGGAGGAAAGTGCTGACAAGTTGGGGTGGTAGACAGGTGTCGCTGGCGGGAAGGGTAACTGTGCTGAATATATATTGGATGCCAAAGCTTTGGTATCTGGGCTACCATTTGGACTTCCCTAAGTGGGTGGTTAAAAAGCTTCTCAAGATGGCCTGCTCTTGGCTCTGGGCTGGATGCCAGAGTCAGATTGGCTGAGAGGTACTAGCACTTCCTGTGGATCATAGAGGACTTGGCCTGGTGGACTTTCCCAAGAGGCTACTCTGCTTGAGGGCATGGTGGATGAAGAGGACCAGTGAGTTGAGAGGAGGAGAATGGGTACCCCTTATGCAGTATTTGTGGGAGGCGAGGGTGTTGCCACGGGGTGGCTCAGGTAATCTACTGTCTTTGGTGGCCTTGGATGGTAGCCAGAGGATACAATACAAAGAATTCTAGTAGGGAGTGGTAGATGGGGCCCACTACATTGGGATCCATTGGCGAGGTACTGAAGGAGATGAGGACTGGGGTCTGGAGATGTGGAGGTAGGACAGGCTCTTGTTGGGAGGGAATCTGGTCGAGGACTTCTGCTTAGAGGAGGGTATGGAGTGCCTTAGGGGTCTGGGGCAGGACATTTGGCCAGAGACATGGCAAGGGGCTGGGATTGGAGAGATATGGGACTGGGCAGGCATCTGGTCCTGGATCAAGGTTGTGTCAAGATGGCTCCCACCAAAACTCTGGGTAGCATGGTGGAGGATGTTACATAGAAATATGATGCTCAACTTTAGGGCTGGTCATCTGGTGGATGGCAGGGTCTTTGATTGTGAGGAGTGTCATAATGTAGGGCAGGAGGGTGGGGTAGTGCAGACTCCTGAACATTGGCTGGGGGAGTGCGAGAGTATGGAGAATTTTTGGAGGATAGTTGGAGAGAGGTTGGGAGTATCGGCACCTGACCCTGAGGTGGGTGGACAGTGGGCAGCACTGCAGTCGAGGCTGGTGGGGGGGGGTGGGGAATGAGTGGCTGATGGTTGGTTGGGCTATTGCAATATGAGTGGGGCTTGTGGAACACTGGCGGAGCATCTTTGAGGAGGGCCTCTAGAGGCCAGTGAGACTGAGGGTAGTGAGGTGGGAGGAGCTGATGCTTGAGCTCTTCAAGGCATGGTGGATTGGTTGGGGTACCAAGGGGGGGAGACGTAAGGGACTAATAAGGAGGATTGTAGAGAAGAGCGGTGGTAGAGTTGTGGTGAAGGTAGACAGGGTATCATTTGTAGGAACTAGGAAGGGGGGGG
>RBNI01004790.1:0-13469 GCA_003990745.1 Jimgerdemannia flammicorona | reverse complement strand
TTTTTTTGCAATTTCGGCGTGTATCTGACAAATTCGTTGGTGTTTCTTCTCGCTGATATTGTTTATACATGTTTGACATACCATTATCCCCCAGTCAATATCTCGTTTAAGGGCAAAGAATATCCAGCGTACCCGATTGGCAATTGCGGCGCTCTCAACAAACAAAAAAACTTTAGCACTTATATCGATAATACAACTGGCATCGCCATCGCCCTGGCCAATGCACCGTTGACGCAGAGAATATCCATTGCGACTCTTCTCAACCAAGCTGTCATAGACGATAATGGCACGGTAATGTTTAATTCTAGTCGAGGCTGTTCGATTCTGTCCTGGTCGTGACATTGCTCAACATATTGGTCACCATTGAACTAACTCGTCAATTTTTTTTTTTTTTTTTTTTTTCCCATTCGACATAGTATCTCGACTTCACTTTTTCCTTCATGTCAACCTCGGCAGATGATCTTGTGATGAATTTCGCCACTGCTGTGGTGGGCGCGATGGATGTCGAAATTGATTTTCTTGGCGGCGATGACAAGCTTGTGCAGCACATCTCGACCGGTGTAATTATAAATCCGCAAGGATATGGAAATTTTGAATATCAGCAGAACATCCCTGTTCTCGCGCGTACAGCGGTAAATTTCGAAATTCATCGTCTGATAACGCATACCAAGATTCACATATGAAAGTTTTCTAATCTCACCAATCCTTCAGGTTATTTCAATTTACACCACTCCTCCAAGTGTCACTAGTGGGGTAGTCTGCTTCGATCTGGTCTCCGCAATAGTCGGGATTAACGCTACCAACACTCCGTACGGACAAAATATTGAAAATGGTAAAATTCGATGTCCTTATTTCTACGTCACGGGTTAAGCCATAGCATGACTACTGACGTAACGCCCTGCCTGAAAACATCCCACAGTCTATCGCATCTTGTTTATCTACACTTGGGTGAATGTGCCCGTAGTTTTCGTGGCTCTTCTCATTCTGTGTCGCATCACGGGCATGCAATTCCCAGCGTAAGTGGCAATCCATATTACACAGCTTCATTTTTCTAATTGTTAAAGCAGCAAAAGTCTTGGTAAAGGCAGATGGGAGACTGATGCCATTAAACGATGATTTGATCTACGCCTACACAGCCCTGTGCGCATGTTACAGCGCCAGCCCAACCGTACTGTCCTCGTTGCCATTTTGGTACTTGCAGGTACAGTTATTAAAGAATTGACGCTTGCATAGATCATTGTTGTAGCCAGCTGCACGATGTCGGCTGACTCCTTCATTTGAACATTGTTTCAGGTGCTTTGTTGTTTGAAGATGCCTGGAACCTCGTGGTCTCCAAGCGCAGCTGGTTGCTTGATGTTATTGCGGATAAGAATGTTAAAGTCATTGGTAAGTAATATTTGTTACCACGTCGCTGCAATCGAGGTCCTGAGGCTAAACGAAAGCGATGTTTACATCATAATTCATTTTCAGCATTCTTCCTTACCTTCCTTTTGGATGCTTTTATTTTCTACCCGGTACGTATTCAAATGTTCAAACAGTCGAATTTTTTGCGTTTTCCCGTTTCGTTATTACTCCAATCCTAACGAATTCTGCAATAAAATAAAATAAAAATAATAATGGCACATACTTAGGCGTTGCTGTGCTATCAACTGAGCCACGAATCACGCATTGCTAGTGTGCTCGGTAGGTATCTGACAATCAATTCAATACTGTGTCGATCCAACCATTCTCTTTAAATGCGTCCCTCTAACGACATTTTATTTCATTTTATCAGGCCTCTATGCACTTGCGGTTCCGCTAGCGTGGCATTTCGTTTCTGTGATGCGGGAATACGCGTTCGAATTTTCCCAGGAGACCTTCGCTTTAATTATAATTATTTTCGGCGAGTTGCCGGTTGTTGTCGCTGCTGCAATCGCCTTTGGCCATTTTGGTCGGCGGGTGGTTGCCACGCCGACCGCAGCTTCTGAGGCAAATTTCCGCCAATTGGAACCTTTTGAAGAGCAATATGTCAGCCAGCTGTTCAAGAAAAAATTCGAGGTCAAGCGCATTATCCCTAAAAGCTTGGTATCCAAGATTGTCAGCTTCGTTTTGTGCCGCGGTTGGCCAAAGAACCCCGAAGTTCCAAAGAAGTTTGATACCTGGAAGGAATATGTTTATGACAAATTTGGAATGGATCCCGTCATCAGGTATTTGACAGCAATGATTATCTTGTCTCCGTATGCCTTGCTCGAAGCATGATAACTTACATCACATTGGCTCAATTTTAGAATTCCATTGATATTGATTTCATCGCTTTGGATTTTGATATTCTGCCAATACCAGCTGGTGAGTATCAATTCATGACTGTTGATAGTAACCGACCAGCCTTCTAATATCTTTATTTGTATCAGATCCTGGCGTTCATCGTGCGTTTCCTCATTGCTGATGGCTTTGGTACTAAGTTCATTTGCGGGCTGGCTCCAGTCATTGCCGTTGCCAATAACCAAACCCAGGACACTGGCATGCTGGATTTTGCCAATGCCTCATATATCGCCATGGAGTGTGTCATGTGGATCGGTGGGATCGGTGGTGGCCTTCGTAAGTGCAACGCTCACCGTTTATATATATAGGTGTGTGTGTGTGTGTGTGTGATAGTGGACGTCGTTATGGTTTCTATTCAACTAACGGGAGGCATGACCTTTCACAATTTTTTAGTCACGATACTGTTTGCATTGGGCATGCTAAGGAGATTCACAAAGGATATCCGTCGCATTAGAAAGGGCGATTACGGTATTTTCAAAGGCAAAAAATACAACAGGTAAGCATTTTTTGTCAAAGTTCCTACTCGAGTGTGTTAAGTGTAGCTCGCCATTATGGATTTCTATATCTCATGTTCACACGTATGTCATGCCATCTTAGTACGAAACTCGACGACTTTATTCGTGTTATGGGTGCTATTGTTGGCTTCGGGTTCACGGGTAGCTTTTCCTTCATTGTGGAGCTGCTTATCATCGGATTCGTCATTAGCCTTATATGCTTGGTGGACTTATTCCGTAATGCGTTGGCCGAGTGGATCGTTAGCAGTACGTATACCACCTTGTTGATGTATATTTTCAAGCAGATCGCCCTTCTACCATGATTCTAACCTACAATAAATCGTTTCCTTTGTATAGGCCTTTTCTTCATCTCCTTCATTGTTTCCTTTGCGTTCAAGCAAATCCAGAAACAAATCACACAGCAAGTCTTCGTTGCCAGTGATACCACATACGAACTTCGCTTCTGCGAGGTTTTCTATCACTATTCATTTCTCATGATGATCGCCTCATTCGCCTCGGGCCTAACAGCATTCTTGCTTCGTATGATCAAACTGGCTTTCCGGTTCCCGTTCTACTCCCTGCGCATCGATCGTAACATTGAAACTTGGATAGTGAGGGCAGGTGACGGTGGTTTTAGCGCTTGGTGTGGCATGGTAAGAATTATTGCAATAGACACATATCTAAAGACAATTTGGTCGCCTGGCTTCTTTCGTAACTGATTATGCTGGTATCTAATTCTCCTTCTCCATTCTTTCACAACAGCTCATGGCCGAGAACATCTACAACAACCCCATCAAGATTATCTTCCTCCAACACCTTTCAAACCATTACAAGTCTAACCTTAAGAACGGCATAAGGTCCGAAAAACACACAATCCACACCACTTCCGTAGATGACACTGAGAAATGGCAGACGTCGTCGTCGTCCGGCGAACAAGAACAAGAACACCCTTTGGTCTCGGATAGCGAGCTCAATGCCCGCAGAAAGCGTGCTAAGACCCGCTGGTTCCTTGCGGTCACCCTGATTAATAACCCGATGGTAATTTTTTTTTTTTTTTTTTCGACATGACATATGTCGGTTACTGGGCATATTCAGTGGGTCACTAAAATCCTTATGATTTTGTTTGGAAATCATAGCTAAGGTTGGCACGGAAGCATCGTCTTGACGAGCCGAAAGGGACTAGCAAGCAGAGAGTGTACGGTGAACACAGCGAGGAGACAATCTTGGTTCTCAAGGACGCTCAGGCCACCAAGGGCCGGCAATGAGACGGAGTTGGCGGATTGGGATAGAGAGAGTAATAATATTTGGCCATTGAGAAGGCCAACGGGTTTTGACATTGTACATTCCTGCACTGGGTCGTATCGTCGACCCTTGAGCTACACCCCTATACCTGCATACCAATAAATGATTGAATTAATTCCGCGTTGGGGTTCAATCGCGTGAACGCAGTCACGGGCAACGCCATGTCCATTTTCGGACCGCGTGTGTCAAGCCGTGATTCCATCTGTTGACCTTTTGAAATTTTGCCCTCTACTATAAAATCTGCCATTGTCGCAGACTACTCTCCCCAACATCTTCCCCCCCCCCACCTTCATACTTTTCGCTTTCTCCAAACTCTACACAAAAAATGTCTGCCTCCGCCAAGACCGCCGCCAAGGCTGCCAAGAAGTCCGATCATCCTTCCGTACGTTTATTGTCTATCTCTTGGGGGAATTACACAAGCGTTATGCTACCATCCGTGAAAAAAAAAAAAAAAACCTGTTTCCGTACATGAAAAACTTGGCTCCAGCAACCGTGAAGAAACGTCTCCGGTGTCTTTTCCCACCTGCTTGCCACCTCGAACGGTATACTCAACGCGTCCCACTCTGTTTCTCTAATGCATCGCAGTACGAAGACATGGTGAAGGACTCCATCATCGCCCTCAAGGACCGCAAGGGTAGCAGCCGTCCAGCCATCAAAAAGTACATCCTGGCCAACTACAAAGGCCTGACCGCAGGTGCCCATTTCGACGTCCAGGTCAACAACGCCATCCGCAAGGGTGTCGAGAAGGAGATCTTCGCTCAACCCAAAGGTATGTGAATAACGTGCAAAACGTACGGCTTGTAAAATTGACAAAAAGAAAATGAAAAAGAAATATATATAGTATCCGTTCTGTTTCCGGATTTCGAAAAAAAAAAAAAAAAAAAAAAAAAAAAAAAAAAAAAAAAAAATTCTCACGCTTGACTTGTATTCTTTCAAACAAAGGTGCTTCTGGGACGTTGAAGCTCGCCAAACCCCCAACTGTCGAAAAGAAGGACAAGAAGGAACCCGCTGAGAAGAAGGAAAAGAAAGAAAAGAAGGAAAAGAAGGCAAAGAAAGTTGTCGCCAAGGTAATTCACTAATGTTAAAGATTTGCTCCAGGAAGGTGTACACTTTGTCTTGTTGGGGTGTTGAAGGCGTTATGCTGTTACTAAAAATCGCTATCCTCGATATTGACAGAAACTTGCGACCAAGAAAGGCACCGGTAAGGTTGCCAAGAAGGCCAAGGCTAAGAAGGCCAAACCCGCCAAGAAAATTCCCGTGAAGCCCAGCGCTGCGAAGTCTAAGAGGGCTGCCCCTGCCAAACCCAAGAAGGCGTTGACGAAGGCCAAGAAGCCCAAGACGACGGAGAAAGCTGGTCTTGCTGCACCCAAGAAGAGGGTGGCGGTCACGAAACCCAAGAAGGCTGCCGCTACAAAGGCCAAGAAGGCTGCGCCCAAGAAAAAAGCTGCGTAATTCTCCGAATCCGTAGGACGCACCGGTTCGTTAGATAGATTCTGAGATGGATGTACGTGTGCGTCTCATAGAGTGCACGGGGTTTTCGTGGTGTATCATAGCTTCTCTTTTTCCTTTGGTTTTATCGTGTTTTAATTTTGCTCGCATAGCTAGTTTTTTTATTTTTTTATTTTCTTATTTTCATCAACATTTGTATATTTGATCCTTGCATTCTTTGGAGCTTGTTCTTGTCGTGCGACAACTAACATTTACTTTGGTTGAATTTCTTTTACCGATGTCGTAATGTACAGTTGTCGTTCTGTAGTTGTGCTGGGATTGCATTTTTTTTCTTTTTTTTCGGGTTCAGTTGTAATAAAGGAATTTTGAAATGTGCGTATGTCGTAAAGTGCCTCCTGATTGTTGGATGGGAATTTTGGAAATTGAGCGGTAAAGAGGATTTCCACCGGGACCGCCACGATTCAAGTCCTATCCTATAGTGAACGGGCCTTAGTCCCGGATTGCGTCACTAATTCCAAATAGAACTTTGGCTCGGAAGCGCGATCCAGAGAGAATGCAGCGAAGTAGTCTAGGCTAATGCAGTATCCACATTTCTGTTTCTACGCATATGTGGATAACGAACTGGGCAGCTTGTAGCCTCCGTGTTTGGATCCGATTCCACGCAAAATAAATTTCGAGTTTCGGCGTATTCAAGTATTCAGAGTTCCGGCGGAATTAACGTAGGCGAAGTCGTAGCCTCTTAGAAGACAGTAGTTCCACAAAAACGCTGGTTACATTATTACTCATTCGCACCGACCTGACCGTGCCGTTCCAAGACGTTGGATGGGAAACGGTGGCTTATTTAAGGCGCAGTAGTATAAACAAGGCGAACGTCATCTTTTCAAGTAAATAAAACTTGAGCTTCCTAAAGGTTATTGCAGACTCGGTCGACTCTCCGACCCTCGGAGTTGTTGTGGCTGTCCGAGTCCCGTGGCTCATTCAGGCGTGACCCATGATACACACAGGTCAATGTTGCGGGCACACAGCCCCCTCGCCAACTTCAAAACAATATTTAATTACTTTGTGCATTGGAGAAACTATTCCAAACGTAAGATTAATACCACGTCTCTACTAATTACTATCAGTGGCCGTCCAAATAGTTACTATGCGTTATAAAAAACAAAATGTCATCTGTTGTGTACCAAAGACCGTCGATCCTCTATGATTCGATGATACAGCTTGCCATGTGTCGTTGGGCTGATGGGCATGTGGGTAGATTAGCAGACATGTGGCTGAGGTGTCTATAGACAGCGGTAATCTTGATATGGGATATATTTCTTTCTCTCTCACTCGGCCCCCTACTCTGCTATTCCATTATCTTCTGAATCGCCTCCCACTATCCTTACTCGAAACCCCAACGAACCAGACAGAAAAACATGGACGCCCGACCCTCTGAAGCCCGTTATCAAATGAGGAATACTACCGCTGTCGCCGTCAAACCGCCGTCTCCTGTTGAACACCCCTACCACTACGAAGCCTACAAGATTTGTAGTTCAAAGGATATTCTCGATTTGTTCAAATTATACGAAGAGGATCCCAATATTTCTAAAAAACTAGGTATATTATCGAAATCAAATTTACTCGTCGTCGCGTTGGATCAACCGATTAATAGTATACGCCGCTCATTTGATCCAGCTGGACTCATACGAAAGGTCATCGGAGAGAGGGAACCAGAACTGTTATTATGGTCTGGACTACGTCAACAGAAAAAAGGTAAGGGTGCCTCATCGCTTTTACTTGCTTACTTTTTATATTCGATACAGTTGGCAAAATGCATTCAACCATCATTCATATCATCTCAATAGATATTGCTCGGAATCATTTGCAAAACGTTGAATTCACACCGGCTTTCATTAGACACGACATTGCAACTCTTGATCAACTGGTAAACTTGATGGCAACGGCGGAAAAAGAAGGAAGTCACGTCAAAGCTGTGGGCTCATTTTATGCCTTTGGGTACGTTGCACACATTGAATTACATCATTCAAGACGATTTTCGCTCAACTCTTACTGACCAGGTGTCGTTATCACAGAAATGTCTGCGAGACCGACGGTATTCTGGTTAAAACGGACCTCTTGAGTCAATGTACCCAAACTGATCTGTCACGCCTCACCGAGCATGCCAAGGCTGATGCTGAGAAGAATGGAATCGTCTATTTCGAAGTCTTGAGCGGGACGACTTTCGCGGACACGATCAAAGCGTTGAATAAGCACAATCGTGCTCTAATCAACCTTGGAGGGTTCACAGGTAAGTTCTTGTCTTCTGGTCACGTCGCAATTACATATTTACAACGTTGTCACTATTGACTGACTCGGCGTCGTTTTCACTATCGTACCTTCGCTCCAGGTCAATCTATTGCTGGAGCGACGTCGACCAGCACCCATGGAAGCGGAATCAATATTCCACCATTAAGTTCCATGATCGTATCAGTTCATCTAATCGCCCCGGGCGGACATCAATATCGCATCGAACCGAGCAACGGCATCACCAACCCTACGGCGTTCAAATCGGCAAATACGAACGTTACCCTAATTCAAGATTCCGAAGTTTTCAGCGCATCCGTCGTCAGCATTGGCTCACTCGGCATATCTTACAGCTTCACGATCATTACCATTCCATTATATTCTCTATTTGAAACTCGTGAGGAGCTGACGTGGGAAACGGTCAAGCCGACGATGATGACCGAAATCGTGGAAAAGCATCGGAATGTCGAGATTTGGGTAAATCCGTATACTGGAGAGGCGTTGGTCACTAAACGTGATATTGCGACCAAAGAAGAAATAGACAAGTATGGCAATACCATTTCGATTGAAGCACGCAAGGATTTGGGGTCATTTTTGGAACACCCATTGGTAAAAAGTCTGGCGGAAGAGTTGGGGACGGGGGTAGGAACGGCTTTGGGGCATTTGATGCACCTTTTCCCACATTGTGTTCCTCAGGTAGGTTTGTTTCGTTTTTTTTTTTATTTTATTTTTTTATTTGGCTCGACGTTCGCGATACTCACTGCACATTGAACTAACAAAAACAAAAATTCATCGTTCCTATTTCATCTTGAAAAAGTTTATCGATACCGCACTCAAGAGCCAATATCATCAAACTCCCGTAGTGGATACCTATGACAACATCTATCCAATTGGACTTGCCAACGACTTCCCAGCAATTTCGATCGAAATCTTGTATTCGATCAAAGATAATAACCACATTCTTGCAACCGAGTCAGCGATCAAACTTCTTCAACAACTACGAGACACCAAGAAATTATCACTAACTTCCTTTTTCTCACTGCGGTTTGTCGCTGCTTCCGATCAATATTTATCAATGAGTTATGGTGAAACAAGATGTGCTATCGAATTTCCCATTTTGTATGCCGATGGACATTATTTCCCTGAGGTGTACAAGCCCCTCATTGAGGATGCTTTACGGTTTGGCGTAAGTATTTTTCTCCCCTCAATGTTTTCTTAACTTTCTGAGTATTATTTGTCACGCTCCTTGATTGATCATGTTTTCTTTATCTAATTGGAAATTCAGGGGCGCGTCCATCTAGGCCAATGGCAACCGCCATCCTTCAACAGCCATTATCTTTCAAAAGTGTACCCTGACGGGGGATTGACGGCCTTCCGTAATCAAATCACGAAATTCGACCCCAAGGGTACCATGACCAATACGTTATTACGTCAGTTAGGACTAGTACCGAACTCGTCTCTCGAGCCAGTAGCTCGGGGCCTTGCCGTCTAATTACTCTAATTGGTTTTTTGCTTCACTCAGTTCATTTTATCACCGCCCTTGTATCGTTACTCTCTTGATATTACTCATCAACTTAAGACTCATATTCCTGTTATTTGTACACCGATTTTCAACTCATTATACTGATTACCCTTACATTGAACGGATGCTTTGTTGCCAACGACAATGCGAGAGCAAAATCGATTGGGACGGTGCCAACAGTGTTTGGGACGGTGCCAATGGGGTTTGGGACGGTGCCAATGGGGTTTGGGACGGTGCCAATGGGTTTGGGACGTGCCAACGGGCCAACGGGGTTTAGGACGGCGCCAACACGATTTGGCACGCATTCAAGCACCAGCATGCATCACCCGCCTTTTGGAATGCCAGCCCAGATTGCGCAAATGCGCGTATCAGAATGCATCATTGGGAATGCTTACAGAATAGAAAAATGTCTGTGCTATTTATACATGCACTCTCTCAATTGTCACAATTTAGATATATTGTAAAGGAGAGTGTTGTGAGTCGCGTCAAGATTGATGACGTCACGTGGACACGCTTACATATCGAGTTGCAAATAACTAGAATCTCAACCTATCATGAATCTGGATTATATTAGGAGTCAATTCGGACCAATTCCGATTGGGACAGTCACAATTAAGATTAATCTAGATCAAAAAATGGACTGGACATTTTGTCTACTGATTTTAATATTATTGAGCTTGTTTGAAAGCTATATCTAATATACTCAAATAAATCAAATCAATTTGAATTGAATTGAATTAAGGGTCATTCAAATCAAATTGAATTGGGGATTTTTTAATTCAAATAAAGTTTGAATCAAATTGAATTCAAATTAAATTGAGGGTCGGATTTGAACTCTATTTTTCCAAATATAATAACTTGATAAAAATATGTCTAAATTGAATAATCTTTAGCTTGTTAGATTTCTCTTATATAGGAAAATCTAACAAGCTAAAGATTGTTAAATTTGGATGTGTTTTTGGCAAGTTATTATATTTTTAGGAGTATTAGCTATATAATATCTTTCTAATGAGCTCAAAAAGACTAAATTTGAATGATGTATTATAGAATTATAAGGCAAAATATTTGATCAATTTTTTGTTTTGAGTTATGCTCCAAATGAGTCAATTCAAATCAAATATGGATTCAATTTGTCATATGATGGTTTAACCCAAATCTCAAATTTGAAACAATCTGAATCAACTTGGATTAATCCAAATCAATCTATCTGAATTACTCTATCAGAACTACTCTATTTAAACCACTTAATCCAAATCACTCAATCTGAATTCTTCAATCTAAATCACTCAATTCAAATTACTCAATCTGAACTACTTAATCTAAACTACTTAATCTGAACTACTCAATCTGAATCACTTAATTCAAATTATTTAATCCAAATTATTCAATCTGAATTCTCTAATCTGAATCTTCCATATAACTTATATATTAGATATGTCTATATATATGTATATATATAAACATATACACATACAAATATATATATATATACAAACACATATATACAATATGCAAATATACAAATACATATCAATAGATCAGTCTTCAATAGTTCATAGTATCAATGATGCTTCAAGTCAAATATCTTTGATAGTTTCACACTTTCTATACAATTTTTGTTCTGAAATCTATACTAAGATTAGAGATAATGTTATTTGTAATTATTATAGATAAAAAATTAAAAAAAGAAAATACATTTATAATATAACTAACACTTTTGTTTAACATACATATAATGTTATTTCTACCAACTCTTTATATATACTATATAGTCAGAAGTTCAAAATACTTAGTGGGTCAACTTTAAATATATATTGACATATAAGATAAATATTCTGACAAAATCAAAAAGAACATAGAAATAAATAAAATTGATATCCAAGTTATAGTGGGTACATTTATCTAATTGTCTAACTATTTCTATATTAATAATCCTATTTAATCAAAAATATTTAGTTATATTCTTTAGTAGAATTTTGAAATTAACTCATTTATTAGATTGTATATATAGACTAACTATTTACAACTATCAAGAGTAACTAGTTGCATAGTATCTTTAGCTTCCTCAAGTATGATTTATATCTATCAAGTACTGATATTATTTACAAAGATATCCTGGAGATCTATAAGAAGGAGTATGATAATATTTACCAGATACTTCAGATAAAATAAATAAATAAGAGTAATACTATAACTATTACAAGCTGAATTATATATATATATAAAGAGTTTATAAATTTAATCTCATATTCAATAAACAGAATTTAGTAGACAGAATTTTATTTATAATTGATATATAGATATTCTCCAATGCAATTTCATTTTTAGATACTATCAGTTATTAGATTGATCTTAATTGGCAACTTAAATCTCTTACTCTCAACTTCATCAAACTCACTGATCCTCATTATGAAGAAAATATTATAGATGTTTTTATTTGTTATATCCAGAAGTTTGGAATCACAACTAAGATAAAAAGAAAGAACTTACTATCTGATCAGTATTTTGAGAGAAGTTTTAAAACAAAACGGATTTTAATAGTTATTTATTTTCATATAAATTTGTCAACTAAAAATTTCAAGTACAGATTTTGGTTATTATGATAGATAATGTTACTAATAACTCAATATTTTTCTGAAATTTAGCAGCCAATCTTCAATAGGAAAA
Source organism: Jimgerdemannia flammicorona (assembly GCA_003990745.1). Classification (NCBI taxonomy): domain Eukaryota; kingdom Fungi; phylum Mucoromycota; class Endogonomycetes; order Endogonales; family Endogonaceae; genus Jimgerdemannia; species Jimgerdemannia flammicorona. The sequence continues at coordinate 1,451 of RBNI01004790.1, read as the reverse complement.
TATGGCCTTTAGTATAGAAAACTACTATATGTATTATCAGATCTATATACTAAACCTTCTTGTTTAGGATTATTATACATATATATAGACAAAACATCTGAGCTTCTTTCTCTACTATCTTATTAGTTATAAGATTTGATAGGTAATCTTCTGAGTTCTCTTCTCTTATTATTACTCTCTTTATCTCAGGTTAGTTTGCTATACCTATAAGGGTATAGTGGAAAAGAGACAATAATAATGAGTTGTTTCTTTATTGGTATTAAATTAAGGTCTTCTATATTTTTTTATAGTTTCTGGTATCTTCAGTTATATTTAAAGTATTTTTGTTTTGATATAGTACTTTCTTCCTTTTGCTATCATCAATAAAATATTATTTGATATATTATAGGCTACAGATAGAGTTAGCTGACCTTGGGTGTCAAGTGCCAGTATAGATTATCTACAGGTCTTCAGTACCTATAGTAGAGCCCTCTGAGCTTTGGTGAGCTTTCTGATAAGTTTAGCTCTGATATAGGTAACTGCTTTTTGAGTAGAATTGGAATAATAGAAGAGATAGCCATTATATAGATAAGAGAAAGGGTAATTATGATAAACTAGTAGAGTGCTAGGCTGGAGACAGTCATTGGGACTGGAGTAGATACTATATCAGTGGGACTTTCTGATTAGTGCAAAGTAGTTAGATGATAGATATCACTCTTGACTACTTTTGATAATTTATAAGATTGGGTCCCAGTTATTAAAGAAAGTCAGGGGGGCCAAGACTATCCAGATCAGACATCTTAGCTATACTCAACTGGAACTAAAAGCTAGTAGAGTATTGAAGGTCTCTTTCTATCTCATATATAAGTTCTCTACTTATCTCATTGGAGAGAACCAGGTCCTACCCACTATTCTGTACTTTCGGGAGGATTTTTCTTTATCTATCACTCTTCTTAAAGTAGTGGGGGCTATGTAAATTAGCTTAGGTATGGTCTTGTATATATGTTGAGATTTCAGATATATAAGTATATATTTATTACTCTTTAATAGTAAGAAGAGTATAATGTGCAGAATGAGGTACAGGCAATTTTATTCTGTTGTATCTAGTAATAGTTGAGCTGCTGAACAATAGCTAGTCTAGGTTTAATAGAGATATAGTGCTTGGTGGATAGTGGAGGAGAGTTTTGACCTATATAGTCTAGATTCTCTTCTAATAAAATCTGTGGAACTTCAGATCTATTAAATAAAAAAAAATAATAATAATAATAATAAAAGTGAAGAAATCTTGAGTATTGTTTCCAAGCTGTGCAAACTGATTATATTGGTCGGATTATCTCCACAATGATGGAACAAATTTGCTATATAGTACAAAGCAATCAGTTTAGTTCTAAAAGAGCTGATATTAGATATTTGTATATATATATTAAAACTTAATATTTGGGAGTTTACTGTAGTATGTGCTCTTTTTTTTT
>RBNI01004789.1:0-13471 GCA_003990745.1 Jimgerdemannia flammicorona | reverse complement strand
GTCCGCATTCAAGCTGTTCAAGGGTTGGAGAATGTTGTTGAAGATGACTGGCCACTTTTCTACCCCCTCACCTCTTGGCCGGCACTTCCCCCTTTTGAGGAGAGGTATGATGAAGAAGAAATCTTAATCCAGCAAGATTTGCCCGCTGTGGACGAAGGGTACTATTTCCTCTAGAAAGACTGACCCATCAGCCCTGAGAATTGTGCAGCCTTCACATCAGCGTTTTGTCAGTAAGTCCGAATCCAGCGTTGCTACCCAGCACAACCATTTCCAGCATTGCTATTCAGTACCACCATTTTCAGCATTTTGTCAGCAAGTCCAAATCCAGCATTGCTACCCAGCACAACTGTTTCTAGTATTGCTATTCAGTACCACCGTTTTTAGCATTTTGTCAGCAAGTCCGAATCCAGTATTGCTACCCAGCACAACTGTTTCCAGTGTTGCTATTCAGTACTACCATTTTCAGCATTTTGTCAGCAAGTCCGAATCCAGCGTTGCTATCCCCTACAACCCAATCCGTAGTAAACAATAGCCTGCACCTCACATCATGCAAGCCAATAGCATAGCAAAGTTCGCCACAATGTAGTATACCTTAGCCTTAGTCGTGCCCCCCCCCCCATAGCTAGCAAACTTGTATAAATAACCCATATCCTTAGAGTGAATAAAGCCTCAGTCAGTTTGTGTTTAAATGTAAAAAGGATTATAAAGAAACCACTGCCTCCAAGAGACTGGATAAATTCTGAGAACAAGATAACAACCTAGAGCAACAGATCGCTCAGAAGTTTGAGTTAAAGAATTTTCTCTTGCCATAGAAAAAAAACATTACCCGACCGCCACCATTCGACTGCCATTCAAGACCACGACTGCCATACATTCAGACCGCCATTCGAGATTCAAGACCCGGAAACCCAAGGATACCCAGCCAAAGGATACTAGACCGCCAAAGACTGACCCGCCAGCCTACACGAATGACCACCCAGAACCTTTCAAGCTAACAAGTCAAGACAGACGAGCAAGCCGTCAACCTCCATTTTCCCGACCTACTGCACTACGGACTGCTTTAATTGACTGCTTATAGCCAAGTCTGTCGTCGCTGCATAAATTCAAGTTTGCTGCCAAGTTAATCGCCACCAGGAAACTTAGCCAGCATAATCACCGCCCTTATCCACTAAGCAATTGAGCCACCACTGTTGAACAATCGAAGTTCTGCTATTATCAATTACCGCACGAATCGAACGACCTGTCACGTGACCATCAACCCATGAACGTCACCAATGCCTTCAGTTATACATCGCACGCTTCACTAAGTGGCACCTTGAGTCATGCCTGAAGAGCATTGGAAGAACTAGGGATATAAACCTGACATCACAATAGATATATTTATTTAATATTTCAAGATTAAACTATATTTTAAGATATTTTGACTATATTTTGAGATTTTAGAATTGACCAGCTTATTACTATATCTTTAAATACATATATTCATGAATTGTTTCAGAGTCTAAAGTATCTCTTTTAGGTACTATGAGATCTTTATCTCTTGAAAAACTCTTTATAGATATACTTATTACTGAGATAGCTAAATAGTTATATGTTATTTTTGCTAGATTTGGGTAATCTCCACTATAGTCCCAATGTTTCTAATAAATTAAATCAAATTAATAATATTTTGAATTAAACCAACTCACTTACCACTAAGATAATATATCAACTCTTAGTTAAAATTTAACAGTTTTACTTTTCAAATAATTATCTAACTTCTCTTCAGAATTTGTTATCAGTTTTTGTCTTTTGTTATTAAATATATATTTAGATAGCTTAGCAATATCATTGACATTGACATCATCTTCTATTTCAGTATAATCTTCAGAACTTGTATAATAAACTGATAGAGAGATATAGTTTTTATTATAGACTATATAAATAGTTGATCCAGCCACTTCAATTCAAATAGTTTTCTAATAGTTTGAATAATATTATAGTTTAAGTCTGAAATCAAGAACTGGTTTTTATTTAAAAAATAAAATAAATTTTGAAATATTTACTTACCAGTACTAATATAATAAATCAATCATTGAATAGTATTTCTTCAACTTATCAATAGCTACTATTAGTATTTATTAAATGAGAGTATTCAGCTCTCTAGTTTCTTCTGGTTCTGCTATATGATTTTGAAATACTTTATCATTATTCTCTAATATATCTAGTAAAAGGTTATAAATTAGAATAGTAGAATAAATTATTGAATATTTTTACCAAGTTGCAAGATCTATTATATATTAAAAACTCTTTAATACTAAAATGATATCTTTTAGCAACTATCAAGTATAATCTCTAATAGCATATTATTACAAATTTTTATTAGCTATAACTGTTAAATTTAAGAGCTATTAATAAAAATTAATTTATTAGATTAGACTCAGGTATAATTATAGACCTATTACTCATATACTCAATTAACAAATTAAATAATTAAATATAATTATCTCCAATAATTCAATAGCTTGTTCAATTATTAAATATATTGAGTTTTACTAAGTTTTAATATCCAAAATAAGTTTCTTTAGATTGTTAATTCCATAGACTTTATATTGTATAGTAAATCTCTCACAATACTATAATGATGACCAGATCTTAATAATACTTATTCAGAGACTTAAATTTATTTCTTCATTATTATCAGCCTTCAGATAGATTAAAAAGACTTGAATGGCCAGATTAATAATATAAGCTATATAGTATATATTGTATTAACTAATAGTTGAGACTATGATTGAACTCTATTTCAGTTGTTTGAAAAAACATATTATTATTAGATATATTATAAGTAAAAAATCAATAATTCAAAATATAAGATAACTATTTTTCAAAAACCTAATCTTTTTTGAAAATCTGATTTTTTTGAAAACCTCTTTTAAAAGGCTTACTTACTCTTTATATATTATTATCTATATATCAAAATCTTAAACACAGCTCCCAAAGGTATCAGTAAGATTTTCACTAAAATGAGATCTCAATAGCTTAATAAAATCAATCAATATATAGTTGAGTTATCAATTTTGATAAATGCAATATATATTAATTCTTAGAAATATATATATTGTTATATAGTAGTTGTTGAGTCCTTCAAATATATCATATTCTCTTCAAAGTATATCTCTTAGACTAACTCAAGTTTATTATAAGCAAGTTCTTATTGGAGTACCTTCCTAAGGTCTTATAGTTCTCAAACTTCTTATCTTTAAACCATCTTATTATCTCTTAGATTACTTATATAGAATTGAGTATAAGTGAACTGAAACTAACTTTATTTTGAAGGAAATAAGAGAGATATATAATTCAATGATTGCTAAGATATAAAGCTAAATATAAATTCCAATAACCAAATAAAATACTAGAATATAGAAAATTGCCAAGTTCTAGTATTAGCACAGATGGTTATATAGGTTTAGGATGCTGGAATAATTCTAAGTCACATAAGGTCAGAATATCAGTAGAGGAATAGCTATTATATAGGAAAAGAATACTAGTATAATTCAGTATAACTAAGAGACTTAGAGTAGAATGTTCAAGACCATAGGGGCTTTATTCTTGTCATTACTGAAGGAGATGAGATCTATAAATATTTCAGTCTCATTGTATAGATTGTACATTTCACATATATCACAGGATGACATCATCACTGATGACATCATCATATTCAGTGGTGGGGAAATCAGGGGCTCTCCAATCTATGAGGTTCTCTTCCACAAAATAAGAAACAAATGTGGGGTCTTAGAGAGGTCTAACCTGGATTCTGGGGTCTTAGAATGCTGAGATCAATCCTTATAGAAACTGATCTGAGTTGTTTTGGAGAATAGGATACTAGAACTCTTCTATCTTATCACTATTGAGGGTGATAGTGGACTGGACTTCTGTAGCTACTATGGTTTCTAGTATATTGATATAACAGGCTGATAGATCCCTGAAGTCTGAGACTCTAGTATACTTTAAGTTAGAGATTAACCATAGTATATATCTGAAGATCTGATAAATCTTCTTGGCTATTCTTATTTTATATATATCTATAAAAGTGGCATCTTGTAGCTCTTGAGGGCTGGCTTGAGGGAATTTCTAGCAGAGGAGGTTTTCTATTTTGTATTCTTGCTATATCTGGAGGCATTCAGTTGCAATAGTAATTCTTGTTTCTATCTCATAGCAGTAGAGAATATAATGATAAGGCTCACTAGTATCTAGGTTGACACTAGGAGTCCTTGTGGTATAGGGCTCTATGGCTCTTTGGATATCTTGAAATATCCTTTTCTAGACTGAGAGACCTTGATAGTTCCTTGATCTTGAGATTTGGTAGGTAGCAGGCATTTTGTTTATAATAGGTCTTTGAGTTATTTCAGAATTAGTAGGTCTTGTTGAGTTGCTGCTACTGTGGTTTCTTGATCCTTCTTTTATATTTCTCAAGATGTCTGTCTTGTGATCACAATGACTCACAGTTGGTCATTATTGTTCATCTTGTAGCCTAGGTGAGTCATGCTATATGATCTTCTTGTACTCTGGTCTAGTAGCTTACAAGGAAAGGCTGTCTCCTATACTGATGTCATCATTCTGAGGTCACTATTATATCTTCCTCCTGAATAAGGATCTTCTTAAATATCCTTATTCATTAGTCCAGTCCTGAAAAATTTGCTGATTCCATAACCTCTGGCAGGGGGTTGAAAAGTGATATTTATGGACTGATATCTTCTCTATATATTTTGGCATGATGGTAAAGGGTCACTCTCTTCATATAGAGTAAGGGCTGGATTCTAATCTTAACTAATCAGTTGACAGTTCAAACTTCTCTAACTTTGAAAGTCTCACAAATGAGTAGTTGCTAGTACCATATCTCTTAAAGAATGGTCCAGACAGATTGCCTGCTGGTCACAGGATATGCTGTTATTATTTGTAGACTAGAACCTTGCAGACAGTTATCATGTTTTACTTCTCTTGTATAGGTTCTTGAGTCTGTTCCTATGTACTGTAGTAGGCAGTATAGTCCCTGTGAGTTTTTTAAGCCAGAAGATAGTTCTCTTGATATCTTACACATAGAAGGATCCTTCTCATTTGGGCTCCAGTTTTCACAACTATGAGGCTTCTACCATATTTTGATACAGTAGGACCTTTTCTCTGATTTGGATGGGTTCTAGAGTCTTGTAATTCTTTTCTGCATTCTTTTTCATCAGTATTTGTGACTTAATAATGTAATTTTTAGCCTTCTTTTTGATTTGGTGTAGTCTCTGGATTTCTGAGTCAACCTGTCTCTAAGTTAGATCTAGATTTGTAATTGAGGTTCTATCAGAATCTTCTTCTCTAAAGAGTAGTTCTCTTGGGATAAAGTGTATACTCTGTAACCATATATCTCATAAGACAGAGAGAGTAGTTGAGAGGTAGTTATCCCAATTCTCATATATGTCTGAGATCTTCACCAGAATGTTCTTGAGAGTCTTGTTGGTTCTCTCTGTCTGTCCATTTCCTTGAGAGTGATATGCAGTGGTCTTGATGTGCTGAATATTGTATTTCTAATATATTATCTCATAGAATCTATTGACAAATTCTATGCTATAGTCTGTGGTGATTTGCTTTGGTGTCTTGTAGTGGCAGATAATTTCTCAGTATAGAAAGTTGGCTATAGAGAGGACATTGGCTTTCTGTAATGCTCCTGCTTCTATCCATTTGGTAAAGAGGTCTATAATAACTATAATATAGTGGTTTCCTAATAGTATTACTGGTAGTAGTCCAATGATATCTATTGCAATGTGGCAGAAGGGGATAGGCTCAATACTTGATGAATCAGGTGCCTGATCTTACTGATCTTGTTTCTATTTTTGGCACTTGTTACACCCTTTGACAAATTAGCATAGGTCTTCTTCTATCTTGGACCATCATATGGTTCTTCTTATCTTGTCATATATATTGATTTCTCCTAAGTATCCTTGTTCATGTACTTTCTTCATTGTGTTCAGGTATTACAAGCTTTCCTCCTTTTCTGAGTATAGTGTTGTCTAGTTCAAACTGTTTCCAAGTCTGGTTGATGATAGTGATTGTCCAGAGTTCAAGGTGGTTGGGCATCTTCCACTGTCCAAGATAGCTGATTAATCCATAGTATAACTCCTTATTCATATTGAATAGTCTTGATGGAGGTGTTTTAGAGTATCCTTGAGAGTGCATCAGCATTGGTATTGGTTCTTTCTGAGCAGTACTTAACAGTACAGTTATCCTCTTGTAGCCTGTAGATCCATCTGGTATATATCTCTTTAGAGTTTAGAGTATAGAATAGCCAGACAAGAGTAGAATAGTCTATTTGAATAGTGAAGTATTTCCTGACTAGATAGTAGTGAAACTTGTCTACTGCCCAAACTACTGCTAAGTATTTGAGCTTGTATGACTCATAGTTCTGTTCTGCTCTGTAGGTATCTTAGCTTATATAGGAGATGATATATTCATGTCTATCTTTCTTCTAAGCTAGGACTGCTCTAAGTTCTATAGTACTTGTATCTGTCTGCAGGATGAACTCTAGGTTCCAATCTAGTCTTCTGAGAATAGATGCTTGGATCAACCTGATCTTGAGTTCATTTGAAGATTTCTTAGTATTTCTTGGTCTATTCGAATTTAGTCTCCTTCTTCAGTAGCTCATAGATAGATGCTATAATATTAGAGTATCTTTTGATGAATCTTCTGTAGTAAGAGACCAGTCCAAGGAAGGCATAGACTTCTGTGGTTGTTCTGAGTCTTGGGTAGGCTGCAATAGCCTCAATCTTCATAGAGTCTGTATAGATTCTAGTCTAATTGATGAGGTGTCCTAGGTAGGTGATTTTCTGAGCTGCAAACTTACACTTCTTGGGCTTAATGTAGAGGCCATACTCCTTGAGCTTCTTGAGGACTAGCTGTATATAGTTGATATGTTCCCATATAGTATTGTTGAAAATAATTATATTATCAATATAGACAAAGAGCCATTTTCCAATCTCATTGCTAAAGACTCTATTTATTATTTACTGAAAACTTGCTAGTATATTGCATATTCCAAATAGCATTTGTAGGTAGATATAGGTGATATCAGATATAATGAAGGCTGATTTCTCACTGGTATCTTGAGTGAGACCAATCTGATAGAAGCCTGAGAACAGATCCAAGGTGGTGTAGTATTTGGCTTTACTTCCAAGAGTGGTAAGGATTTCTTGAATATTTGGTAAGAGCTGCCTATTCTTCTTAGTAATTGCATTGAGCTTTCTGTAATTAATGCAGAGTCTTGGAGCAAACTCTCCAGGCTTGCTTTCTTTCTTTGGGACAAGGACAATAGGTGAAGCCCAGAAACTAATAGCTTGCTTGATAATTTCAGCTTCTTCTATTTTCTTGAGTTCTGCTTGCAGCCATTCTCTATAGACAGATGGTATAGGTCTGGCTTTCTGATAGATGGGCTTGGTATTACTAGTATCAACTTCATAATAGTACTTGAGTTCTTAATTGTGGATATCCCTGAAGTCTGTAGCAAGTACTTCTTCATTCTGATATAAGATCTTAAGAAGTTATTCTTCCAGGGGAAAGTTTTCTCCAATAATATATATATGCTTGTCCCAGTTCTTATCTTTCTTATACTCAAGTTCAGTAATCTTGGTGGTAGTATAGACTCCTCTTCCAGTAGATCCAAAGTCTTGTTCTTCTCTCTTAGTCTTGATGAGTTCAATGGCTTCAGTAATCTTGGGCTTTTTGATTTTGTAGATCAGCATCTGGCCAATCCTATCATGCTTCTTAACTTTGAATGGAGTGGTAGAGTTGTGATTTCTGACTATGAGGAAGATCTCACCAATGTAATCAAGGTCAATTACTCTTCCTTCAACTGAGATTTCGCTTTTGGCCAGACTGCTCCTAGTCTTGATAATTCCAGCATAGTTCTCTGGCAACTTGACTCCAATTCCAATACCAAGTAGAGTGATGGTCTATGGTTCAAGAGTAGCATCTTGGATACTGGCAAGGTTCATTCCTATGGCTCCTTCAGTCTTGTATTCTGGGATCTTGGCTTTGGGGTAAAACTTCTTAACCTTAAGGGTGATATCTGGTTCTTGTTCCTCCTTACCATCACTGTTAGCTTGCAGCTCTGGGGGCTGGTCATCTTCTTTGGCTTTCCTTTTTACTTCAGCAGCTTCTTGCTCATGCTTCTGTTGATAGATTTTCCTAACTTCACTGATATAGGACCAGCAGTCATTCAGGTATTCAGAGCAGTATTCTAGTACCATGAGGGCATCTTTCTTGAGGGGCATAGCCATCAATGATCTTGTTGTACCACTGCTCATCTGTGAGCTTGGGTGTCTTATTATTATTCTTATTCTTATTCTTGTTCTTGTTCACTGAGTGCATGAAGACTTCTGTGTCCTCTTTATCTCCTTTTTCCATATCTGATAGAACTTCTTTGTGGACATTGATAAAGACTCATATATTTCTTTCTCTATAGTTGATCTACATCTTCTGGGCATTGAGGTCAATGATGGTCTTGGCCTTATAAAGCCATTGGTTGCTAATGACCACTCTGGTCATATATCTTCATCACCAAACCTCGCCGCTGCCCTCCTGAGGGACCCCAACCTATCCACCATCCAGATAATAGATCTCCCAATAGCTCCTCCCACTGTATAACCCTCTCCTGCAGGCTCATCCGCCACCTCTCCTCAAACACGAATAGCCAATGACCCGCTAGACCCACCCAAACAGCTAGCACCCACCCGACAGTAATCCAACTATCACTCACCCCCCTTGCTAGCCGAGATCTCAAGTCCTCCTAGCAGTCCCCCTCACCCACCGGCCTTCTCTCCACACCCAGCCTATTTTCTATTTCTATCCAAAAGTCTCCCAAAACCTCACACTCCCCCAGCCAATGTTCAGGCATCTGCACCAAACCCCCAGCTTGCCCTACATTGTAACACTCCTCACAGTCAAAACAGCCACCATCTACCAAATGCCCAGTATGGAAATTCAGCATAACATTCCTCCACAGCATTCACCACCACACCACCCAGAACTTGGGGGGAAGCCACCACCACACCTCAGCACTCCAAGACCAAATACCAGCCCAGTCCCACTCCTCGCCAATCCCTACTACCTGCCAACCACTTGGCCAAAGGTTCCGACCAAGACCCTGCTGACACTCCACTCCATCCCCAACATCAAAAGCAGTAAGTGGAAGTAGCCTCCTTCCCTGCCAGTTGAATCCTGACATCAATATCCCCAGTCCTTATATATAGTAGTCCCCTCCCAAATCTAGAAACCAATATCCACCACATCACTATACTCCACCATAATCTCCTCAACTCTCCTCCTTATCTTGACTGCCATCACCATGAGCACTCTCTTCACCAGCAGCTATACCACCCTGGGATCCCACCTCAGGCAATGCACCATAGGGACCACTACCTCTCCAACTACCACTCCAGTCTTCAGAGCCTTGTCCAGCATGCCCGCCTCCTCAAAACTCACCTCAACCCCCTCCAGTCCCTTCAGGAACTTCACTGAGGCAGCTCCAGCCACTTGCTTCGAAATCAGCCCCAATATCATCCTTGCCATCACTGCCAAGCCCCGGAAGCACAAGGTGGCTGCAAACTCTGAGATCAATTTCTTGAGTAATGGTGCTACTGCCAGCCCCATCACACTATCGACCAGGTCCTCCTTCCTCTTTGGGCCCATCTGCCCAGCCCCTACATCAACTGTCACATCTGGATTTTTTTCCAGATTCCCTGTCACACCACCATCAGCAGTCCTGTCACTACCCCCAGCAGCTACTCCACTTCCCCTACCTCCCTCTGGCAAAGGCCCAGCTCTCTAACCTTCTGCTTCTTCTTCCCTCCTATCTGGCCACTATGAGTGCCCATTGGCCAACCCCCAGTCCTCAGCATGTCTGCAAAGCTCCTCCCCTACTGCTCTCCAGCCCCCCCACCAGAGCCTCCTCTACTACCTGAGCTGCCCAGCCCACTTGAGTCACTGAAAGACCCCATCCCCAGCCCATACCCTCTCCCGACATGCTGCCAGTTGAAGGCCCCAGGTCTGCCCAACCTAGTATGCATGTCAGCTTGCTTGCTGATTGACATTGCCTTAATATCTTTCTTCAATAAATGATTTGAAAGTGTGTTGTAAAGTGTGTGTAACATGAATTGTAGTGGAGAGATATGTCTCTCTCTGCTGTCCTCAACCTATTGCTTTCACTCTGTGCCAACTGTAGGGAGATAAACTGAGCCTACTGCTAGACCATCACCTGCCCCTTCTTTTAGCCTTCCCTACACCAATCTATTACCATATATCTCAACCTCCACCAGCTCACCTTTACCAACACAAACCAGGATACCCACCTGCTTGTTCCAACCTGTACTACCATACCATTCTTTACTCCACATCTTAAAGTCCTGCTCACCATATGTCTGAACATTCTGAAGGAAAACAATATTATATCTTCTGACTTTAAGCCATCAAAACAGTCTCCACCTCTTAACACCATCATGCAACTCATTGATGTTGATCGATAATATGTTTAAACTGTTCATCATCATCAAAGAAATGTTTAAAGCTTAGCTAGAACCACCACCACTTTCTCCACCCTTCCTCTAATGATCTCTCACTAGTCCTCACAAATCACCCTCCAGATTCAATTACTATTTGCATTGCTACAGAAAAGATTCACTCTTTCCACTGCTACCTTCCTTATGTCTGCCATCCTGCTCTCATTGACATCATATCCTTTATCATCCAGAAGAGCTGCTACTATTGTTGTCACCAGCTTAGGCCCCTGCATCACCATATTGAGAAATCTCTCACATGCCTCCTGAGATCTATGAAATATGTCCACTTCCTTGATGTCTTCCTCTGCAAGTTCCTCAGGTACTGCCTGATACCAGCTCTCTGCCATCATCACCAGGTATAATAGAATGAGTGAACAGATGAGATGTAATGAGCAATCATGAATGATTATGTGGCCTGGCAAATGATGATGTCATCATACAATCGAGCATGGCATATGAATAATAAGTGATGAACAAATGAACGATGCAAATGAATGACATGGAAAACAATATTTAGCTTATCCCTGACAACTGGTGCCACAGCAACAGTTGCCACAGCTGCTGAATATTGCCTAGTAATTGAGGTCCTAATCACAAAGTGTTTTTTGCCAAAAAACCACCTGATAAAGGTCGCAATCACAAACCTCATTATAGTTACCAAATTAGTCACTCATACTTAGTCAGAAATCATAGACCAACTTGTATAAATACCCCCCAGTTTCCATCCAAAATAAAGCAGTTTTAGTTCAGTTCTTGATATAAGAATCAAGTTCCCCCCCACACACACACATTCCCCTAAGTCTTAGTAATGATACCTAAGTGACTCTAGTGTTTCTGACTAAACTCCAGAAGTCTAGCTAACTTCTGCCAGAACTGAGACTGATATATAAATCCCCAAAGACTTAAGTAAACTCATTGAACCTGAATTCCAAGGCAGATTTAGTCTGTGCACAGCAAAGAACAAGACCCTTGAAATAGGGCACAAGAGAAAGACCTTTGAAACAGAAGGCAAACCAGAGAAAGACCTTTTGAAACAGAAGGCACTGCCACTACAACTACTTTAAGTGAGTGCTTCCTCAAACTGAAGGCTTCTTGGTACACATTATATACTAAGTCCCTAAGTAATAGTCCACTTCTCTAATTATCCAAAGGATAAGAGAGGGGTAGAAGTAAGAGTTATTACAACTTGGTAGCAGCAGATTACCAGCCAAAAAGGCATCAAAGAACACACTCCTGAAGTTGGAATAAGACCAACCTTGGACAGGAGTAACCCCCAGAACCAACTGTGGATCCTCAAACCAGAGCTAGAGAAGCCCTTGCCATTAGGACCAGGTGGTACCAAGAAACCACAGATTCAAGGACCCATCAACTTGTAATTGACCAGGCTTACAAGGATCTATACCAGGCCTTTAGGACATACCACCCAGGACTTTGTTAGCTGCCATAGGTTCTATGAACTCCTCCGAGGACACATTGGAACCACTAGGACCCCAGAATCTACTGCTACAGCCACCTAGGATTTTTTAGATTATATCACACCCCTTGCTACAAGAGAAGCAGCTGCCAAGTGGATTGCCTCTGATATATATCATCATACCCCTACCAAGACCTCCCTCTACTACAGGCTAGTTGTATACTATACCTCTACCATAACCAGATATAAGAATGAGTAAGCAGGCCACCCATCCCCTACTGCTGAACAAGGAGCAGGCCCATCTACTTAGCCAGAGACTGATATCCTCTTTGAAGGACCTAGTCAGTACAAGGATGCACTATCTCATCAGGGAAGGGAGTCAGACAAAGACTCTACAGGTTACCAGTCTGATGATAGCCAACGAGAAACAGCAGACCTAGGAATTTACCAAGGAACTACAGGTCAAGAAGATCAGACCCCAGAACCAACCCAGCCACCTATACAGAGGTTTGGTTTACCCTCTCTTACAGGACTCTTTGATCTGATATCCAGAAATCAAGTAACCCCAAGTCATACAGCACCACAACCCCACCAAGCAGAACAATCTTCAGGAGAATCTACCCTAACAGACCCACCACCAATAGTCAACACAATGATAGATACCAATATTATAGCACTAACCACCCAGCTAGTAGTACTAGCAGGGATAGTAGGATAGATTACTGAACAGAACAAACCAACCAAGACCTTGTGAATCCCAACATTCAGTGGAAAAAACAGTTACATCGAAAACTTCATTAATGCAGTTGATACAGGCTACTGAGCAAATCAATGGAATGATAATCGAATACCTATAGGAATGCTCACCAATAACCAGAATAGCACCCTTTAACAGCTTTTTGCCACATCAGCAGCACAAGTGGAAACAGTAGCCACATTCATCACTGGAACAGCAGCTGAATTCTGGCGAACCTTGAAACAACACCCAGTAACCTGGAAAGCCTGCCCCCAAGTCATTGGATAAGTACCTACCCACAATAGACCAGGTTGGGATAACTATGAAGCAGGCCCAGGACTCAAGGCCTTACTACTGACCAAATTCTGAAATGCAGCCTACATACAAGAAACTTGGAACAAACTGTCTCAGATGAAGTTCCACAAGAATGGCGAAGAGGATCTAGAGACCTTTGCCACCAGAATGGATGCCTACCTCAAAACCATTGGACTTACCTACCAGAAAAACAATTTGGCCATCAATGGCACTAGAGCCAACCATCTCTTTGCAGCCCTACCAGACTGGCTCACCCAGAAGATCAAGGAACAAGGTCTTTCCCAAGGATGTCCCCACTACTCATGGTGTTTTGCCCAAGTACAAAGAAGAGCCCATGAAATCCTTGCTGCACAAGCTCTACAAAATCAAAAATACAAGAAGGATAACCAAGATAGAAAAAATCCTACCAGGAGAAATGATCAAAGGAATGAT
>RBNI01004788.1:0-13474 GCA_003990745.1 Jimgerdemannia flammicorona | reverse complement strand
CCCCCCCCCCCCCCCCGCTCCCTACTCGATTCTCGTAATAATTGGATCACGTTCTATTCCGCAGAGAGTTTCTCACGGGCTTCCACAAACGGAAGCTCGAGCGAACGGCCAAGGCACGAGATTTGGCCAAGGCACGGGAACACCAAGCGAGGCTGGAGGCGCGACGAGAATCGAGAGAGGAACGAAAGAGATTGGCCGGGGAGAGAGTGGCAGAGATGGCTGTCCTGATGAAACGTAAGCATTTGGATATGTCCCCTTGACCTTTTTTTTTTTATTGCCATTTCAATCCTTTGCGGTTGGCCTGACCCGTTTCTGCCCGAAGACAACGTCGTTTATGCCATTATGATTACCTTACCAAAGAACAAATGGGCGGGCTTTCGGAGGAGGAAGAAGGCGAGACCGTATTTGACACCCTTGAAGACGACATGGTTGATGACAATGAGCCAGCCGAACCTAAGGTGACGGAATTCAAAACGCCCAGCTCGCTGACCACTGTAACGGTGATTGAGGATTTCGAGCTCGAGGACACCTACCAGTCCGGCAAGGCGCAGCCTCGGAAATCCCGAGAGGGAGATGAGGGGGCGAATGCGGATGAGGTGAGCCGAAGTCGGGCATGGTAATCGGGCAGGGAACAGAATGGCTTGTGGAACAAGTTTGATCCAACTCATGACACTCGACGATCACTATCTCCAGACCACGAATAAAGCAGCAAAGCAATACAAGAATACTGCACCTACGACCAAGTCGAAGTCAACGGCGCCAAAGTATGGGCATTGTCTAATTGCATCCTCTTTAAGTTTGTACGCATTGCCGCGGAACACCATCTCTTAACAATAATGGATCTTTCCTCCTGCCAACCCGCTTTCGTTTCCACTATCTCGACCAGAAAAAAATTCCGTTACGAATCCAAGGGTAAGCGGAGGTTGGAAAAGAAGAATGGGAAGTCTTATGATAGGGGTGGTGGGAATACGGGAAAGAAAGGCAAGAGGATGAGGTAGTAATTGCGAACGATAAATTCTTATTGTTCCTGAGTGTGTAGAAAACATCTACGGAAAACCACATCTTTAGATTGTACAGTAAAACCACTTGAAGAAAAAAAAAAAAAAGTCTATAACAATGTTACAAGTTTGAATATCTCTGTGCGAGTATGACCATCCCAAGCAACGAAATCCGCATGCTGATCAAGTCCTAAAGTCTTGGCATCGTCCATGTAGATCCTACGACGGCGCCACAAATATGCCCGAATAAGCTTCGTGCAGGTCGCGCTGGTAAGCGAAACGAGGATGATAACCGCCTGCGCGTAAGCCTCTGATGTTTTTCTTTTGTTCGTCGGTTTTATCTCTAGAATCGATAAGATGGTCGGTGACACTATAGGATCACATAGGTGAGAAAAATAGGATGTGTAGTTATCAGCGATGTGCCAACATCCCCGGATATCTGGGACGACCAACGGTCAGGGCCAGCCCGATCCGATACACAACGATCGAATATAAATTCGGGAAGGACACTCACGGATCGTGATACGAGTTCACCACTGTGTACATCGGTGTCGGATCTTCGTAAGGCGAGGCGATGGGATCAATATCCACCATCTCTTCGTCTTCGTTTCTACGATCGCCCTGTGACAGCGATATCGCCAGCAGATCCGAAATCATGGGACGTTGCACGGGCGCTGCACCGGTGGCACTCTCCTGACGGGCGGCGGATGAGCGTTTAAGTGTGTTCTGGCGGGCGGCCAGGATGGATTGCGCGGATTTGTTGGAGTTGGCCTGGATCGGCGAGAAAATATAAGGTATCGTAGTGTTGAGTGAGTTAAGGTAGAATAGAATGGAGTTGGCTATGGAAAGCAGATCATGAACAGAAACGTACCAGCTCCTCGATCGCTTCGATTTCATTGGCTTTCTTCGCGGTTTCCTCCTCCTCAAGCTCGCGCTGATAAGCCTCGCGTTGTTGTTGTTTTCTTTCCTTCTCAAGCTCTAACTGAATGCTTAAATATTTGTCCTCATTGGCCTGCAGTTGCGAGACAAAGTAGACACATCATGAGAGCCAAAATTGATTACAGAACAAATATGTAAGAATCAAGAAAAACGGGAAAAGCTGAGAAATAAGAAGACAAAATGATTTCTCAATGTACTCTCTTTGATTCATTCGCAGCGATAATCTCCTTGTTTTCCTTCTCGTACCGCTGAACTCGTGCCTGGGTAGCGTCAATATCAACTCCGTTGATCAAATTCCAGGCTAGTCATGACAACAACGAGACATCGGGATCGGAAATAAACTGACATCTCAGCGACAATTTCTTTTCGTGATATTTGTGGATCAAAATTCCAAATAAAATGGCAAAACGTACTGATTTCTTCCACCTCCTCCAGGTAGTCGTTGTATGCGCGCAGGCTAGCGAAATCCTCCGGCCGCTTGTTGAAGCTTCAGTGATAGAAATTGTGGGGCAAGACGAGAAGAATTGAAAAACACGACGATGTTATTATTATTATTATGAAGTAGTAATATAATGCGATTTTTGAAGAAATTCACAGAGCTCACATTTTTGCAACCTTCTTCCGTTCACGGACCTCTTTTTCGACTAAAAGGTCCTCAAAGATCTGGGACATAAATTGTATTTTTCGTAGAATTGTCGTACAGACCGGGCATGGAGCCGGCCCGGCACTGAAGAGCCGGTCGATGCAAGATTCGCACCTGAATAGGATCCAGGAAGATGGAATTAGGTACACACTAAAGAGGTATGAAACCCCCAGCATAATGGGAAACCTACATCTTGTGGAAGCAGGGACTAACTAGCAGCTTTAGATTCGGGGTCAAATATTTGTCGCTCTTGCACACAGGGCATTGGTCGTCGTCCTGTGACCCAGAGGTAAAGGAGTGTGTCAAGTGGCTAGATGGTAAGAAACTCGCTCGACACGCTCCCCACTGAGACAGCTACGGGATGGTTACCGGCATAGGAGCAAACGACGAAGGGACGGGAGCGACGACCCTTGCGCCTTGCTTTGAATTGTTTTTTCGTGCTGTCATTGTTGGGTGTGGGGAGGGGGCAAAGGCACGTCAATACGTAATATATATATATGGGGGTATGCTTCAAAAAAACCAAATCGTGACGTCATTATTATATAGCATACACTGTTTTCACATTTCTTAACCGCCTTTTGTTTCTGACTTGTATGCAAAGAACAGATATCTTTTTTATTCATTTAATATAATATATCTATAGTAAGCCGTGAAGTATAGATTATATGGGGCGTGCTGCAACAAAACCAGACAAAGTGAAATGATTCCACCATAAGGAAAATTTTTTGACGCGAGTTTGTTGGGAGCCATCCAAAGGTAAAGGTGTGCCATGTCTGATTGAAACTTGGGTTTGTCAGGGCTACTCCTTTCTGATGAATGATCTCTGTCACGGAATGCTCAGTGTGGATTTCGAATTAAGGCCTCTCCTCCATCAGTTTGTCAAATAATGGCGAAGTCAGCAGTAAAGTTGACTCATGGTATGTAGTCTACTAGTTGTAAAAAATCAAGTAGCTAAAGAATCTCACCTTTTGTGATGTGTGGCTTTCTTGAATCTAACTAACCTTTTTGATCTACATGAGCAGGTGGTGTAGAGTAAACAATACCCAATCTGATGCTTTGACTCTTGTTTGGAAAAACTTTTTTTTTTTTTTTTTTTTTTGAGTATACAATAATTTTGCTAATGATAAACTTCTGTAAAAATAAAAACATTCTGTCTGACTATCATATATAAAGTCAAATAACACAATAATATTTGCTCAGTAAAAATAAATTCTACTCAGCTCATTATATGTACTGCAGAGGTCTATCAATATAAATTTTACTTACTTATATATTCAATATATATACTTAATTGTAAACACTAGTCTGAAGAAAATATCTATTATAAGTATTAAATTTTCACATCATACTAGTTTTCAATTTTGTTTCTCTGTAGGAATTATTATACTTATTCTATATATGCTTATTTTATTAAACTATTATATCTGACTTATTAAAGATCTCATCTGTATTTATATTTGAATAATTTAACTATAAGTATATACTATAGTATATATATTTCATCCTTGCTCAACTACTTTGAGTATACTGACAAATGTGCACTATATTGTATTTTATATATATATATACTTATATAATTTGCTTTACTTATTATATATATGTAGATTCTGTTTAGATATTATAAGTAAAAATTTCACTAATCTATTAAAGATATATATCTCTATCTTTAATGACTATATACTTAAATTGAAAAAATACTATCATCTTTATTGCATATATCAAAATCAATTTCAGTCTATCAATATACCATTTTATTCTCTCTATGATCAGTATTTATATTTGATGAACTGGTCTCTATATCAAAATAAGCTCAACTATTATGAGTATACTGATAAATATGTATTATATTGTTTTTTATATATACTTATGTAATTTGCTTCACTTATTATGTACATATAGATTCTGTTTAGAAAATTATCCAAACACTATATTTGTAATAAAAATATATTACAATATTATAAATGATGATATCACCAAGCTGAAATTATCAGATTTATGTCACTAGTAAGGTTATATGCTAGAAAATATAAGAATATTAGTGAGATCATAATAATTTTGCACTAATTTCAGCTCTCTTTAGTCAGCAACATTATAGTAGTCACACTAGCCTCTATACTAGTTTAGTATATACTCATACTAATATCACTATGGATATACTTCAGAAATAGACTAAGGATGCTAAAAATAGTATGAGACTAAATTAGCCTTTAGTTACATTGATGTTATAAACTAAAATAGTCTATAATATTATAGGAACTAAAGTATATTAAAATTAGTCACTGATATTGTCAGCCCTCTGATGTCAGGAGCTAGTAAGATCTTTAAGACCAGTGACCTCATGGGCTAAACTAGACCATGACAAGCTATGAAATTATGGTTGTCATATACTAAAATAGTTTATTTGGTAAATAAATAAATACCCTACAAATTAGCTCTGGAAAATAATCATTTAAACAATTATCATACAAATATATAGACACCTCTTCCTCAAAACAAAAACTAAGACATAAACAAATTATATCTACACCCTCTGAACATGTCTACCAGGTACTCTGGAATACTGTCTTTGACCATCAACATTAGTTCTCTTGGGAATATATTGATATAGATATCTATGATCTTAAGCAGTATTTATAAGCTACTGATAAAGTTGTATCAAAAATGCAACAGGTCACCAGATACTTCATGATATTGAGAAACTACCAGACAGGTAGACTTATTATCAGAAGTGGTATGAATACTTCAGAAATTCTGAATAAATATAATATCTCTATATTTAGATAGTATATTTTGCTCCATACTTACTAATTGTTCAGAAAAATACTCTTTGCCATTAGTGGTATATAAGGGATATCCCTTGTTAAAATTGGTAGCCTCAATGACATCTATACAATATAAGTAGAGTTAGATCTTATAAATAACTTTAACCTTTAAGACTATCATAATGATGATACTTGGTCATATAAAAATAAAATATTCAACTCTATCATTGATCTCTTTTAAAAATCAATTATATAAGTCTCTATCCCTATCAGCACCTGGCTACCTGGCTTTCCTGTCCTCTTAAATATCAGACTAGTCTCTGACTAGTCTACTACATCATCTGAGATTACAAGATCAGAAGCTAGCTCAGAAGAGCTAACCTCTTCCTTATCTGAAACAGAATCAGATGAAAGACCCCCAACCTCTTATACCGAAGTTTATTACTACTATATGATGTAATGAAATACTACATCACAAAGTCTTAGTTGAAATTCAGAACATTACTTCATAAATAGCATATGAAAATAATATCATTAAATAGTATCATTATGACTTTGTGATGATACTATTATAATATAACTTTACATCATTTTTAGCAAATTTCTGTCTTATATCTTTTAGCCAATAGTCAGTCAATATATAAAGTCCTTAAAAATATATAAATACTCCTAAGTAAGCAACTCAATAAGGACAGAATTTACACAAAATTAAAAAGAGATCAATTAAGACTTAAAGTCTATAATATATAGATAAGTCTCTAAATAACTTAGACTAAAAAGACCACATCTAAAATTAGATATCCTGAACTCTATAAATACTTGAACTCTGAAGAATATAAATATAATTATCAGAACTAGACTATATCTAAGAAGGATATACTAAAAGACTTAGACTTTAAAGAATTAAAGTCTGTGATTGCCAAATTATTATCCAAGTTTACCAAAAGGAGACTAGATTAATTAAAAGTACAACAGACAGTACTTAGGTATTAAGATAGCTACTTCCTCAAGCTACAGACATCTGACATAAGTATCTTTAAGTTATTAATATCAAGGATTATTAATTTAAAGAGTACAATTACTATAACAGTAAAGATATACTATTATAATATTATTTTAGAATTTTTATCAATAAGCTCTTTATTAGTTAAGTATGATTATTCTCTATAAAGAAATAGTATAGTATGGTCAATATTGAACTCAACTATTTATTATATAGTAATACTCCTACTATCAAACATACTTTTTCTATTAAGATTGTGAGATCTCAACTTATTGGATCTCTCAAGAAACAGATCATATAAGAAAAATTGAATCATTTCAAAAATACCAATGCTGATGAATTTATGCTCTAGAGGGTCTCTATTTCTCTTAATAATAATACCAACAATATACTTGAATAGCTTATGTTCAAAGATAATGAAGCCAAGAGTATTCAAAAATTACTCTCAATATAAAGATTATCAATATACTTCTCTAAAAAACTTACTGATGACTATATCTATATCATCATTAAGCTGCTAATTGGTGAGTAATAAAAAAGTGATACTTCTGGGTTTATTTCACTCATCTTCTATTTCTTAATTGCTTACTTGCTCTTACTCTACCATATATCATCTATATCTAATATCATTACTCTATCTATATGCACCTTCTTATTCTTACTCCTATTCTCATTTTGCTACTCTCAACTGACTACTATATGTCTACATTTATCTGCATCCTTGTTATCATTATCTACTTATACTATATCATACTCTATTATTCTTTCATTCATGTTACTTTACACTTTTCTATATTATTATTTATCTATATCTTTATTACTATCATCTACTCATACTATATCCTATCTATTTCTAAATTACTCACTCACTTACTCTTGCTTTACTATCTTGTTATTACCTGTCCAACTTGTTCAACTTTCTATCTCTACCTACTATCAGTATCTACTCAAGATATATATTTGCTCTCTATTCTGATTTATAACTTTACTTTATTTAAAACACTGCTTACTTACTCACCTATACTCTTTTATTTCTCTAGATATACTTTTGCTCATTCTGATTTATAACTTTGCTCTGCTCACTCTATTTTTCAATTGCTTAATTTTTCTCTGTTTTTCTCTAGAAGCTTCTTTAAAAAGAGACTGTGAGCAAAAGCTTGAACTTTTAAAAAAGGCTTAAAAGATTCTCAGTATTATAAGTATCTTCAGAATAAAGATATTTGAGACAACTACAGTAGTTGATTATCTGAAGTTTAGTAATTAGATATATATATTATTATATATATAACTCAAATGGTACTTACTTACTTAGTTTGACTTTATATCTAATATTTATAGTAGCTATAAGTTCTATATGAGATTTTAAACTTTTATAGCTTCTGTACTGAGGAGAGAATAATTTTTATAGATAAGATAATTTATATTAAGTACCTAAAGAGACATTAAATACATTTCAGATATATATTCCTTCAGTTGCATTACTTTAGAAAATTGGTATTTCTCAATATGCTCTATATATACTATAATATTCATACTGCCAACTACTTTAATAATCTGTTTGATCTGCTCTATATTGATAAGCATTCTATACTCTGGTATAATCAGTATCTTATCTTGAAATTTGACTTGTTATATAAGCACATAACCTCCAAGCCACTGAAATCACATGTTACCCTCAGAACAAGCTACTGAAATTACATGTAACCTCTGAACAAATCTGGAAATCACCTACAAGATTATGAAGCCGAGTCAAACTAAAGTCATAGTACACAAAGCTAAGTCAACTCAAAGTTATAGAATACAAGATTTATATAAACAGAGTCTTACTAATTAGAACTGAATATATATATACTGAGTACTCAGATATGTTAAAATAGAGAACTATAACAAACTAAATAAATAACTCCAACTCTTAAACATATATACAAACATGATCACTGAGATCTATAACTATATCTGTACTAATATTTGGAATGCTATTGTCAACCAAGCTATACCCCCTCTGTCTCTCATGAATATCTATAGCCTAGCACCTCTCTACTTTGTAGAAGCCTAATGGAATACTCTGACTATAAAAAAAAAAAAAAAAAAAAAAAAAAAAAAAAAAAAAAAAAAAAAAAAAAAAAAAGATAGAATACTCTGAACATACTTAGTGAAGCCTACTAAATCAGATAAATCTCAAGCTACTACCAGATTGACTGCCTCTTAGAACATGATTGAACACCACTATAATACAGATATTACCCAGATATCTCAATACCAGAAACTCATTACATATAAATACTGAAAACTCTTCTATGAGTATAGCACCTTTATTCTCTATCTCTGAGTTACTACTACTAAAATAATTGTTACTCTATCTTATAGCCAAATTGATAATATAGTATAAGAACTTAATCATAAGTATATTAAGTATATTCAAACTATAGATAGAATCTCAACAACTATATTCTGCAAATGCCCCAAGTTAGATATATCATAAAGGATATCTATGATATAATCTGGTTTAATAATGATGAAGTAGAAGATAATGATCTCTCTGATGCTGATATTAGTACTCCAAATAGATGGAGTTGATTCAGATGAGATTCAATTCAGATTTGTCATATAATGGATTCAAATCAACTTGGATTGGTCTTGTAATCTGATCTGGATTGATCTATCTAGATTGATCTATCTAGATTGAATGAAATCTTTGGTAACATCACCCTTTCTTTTGTTCATTTCATTCTTGTTTTTTTTTTTCTACCACACTTTAGTGACATTATCTTTTCCTTTTGTTTTCTCTCTTCTTTTGTTCTTTTCTTTATTCTTTTTCTTTGTTCTTTCCTGCTGCATTTATGAATAAACAAAACAATAGTCCTTAATTTGTATATTGGTCCAGTCTACTTATTTTTTACCCTATAAATGATCATTAAAAGAGGGAGTATTTGAGGTAGAAACACACTCTCTACTGACAATATTAGATTCTTTTTCATATGGGCAGCATACAAGCTGTTCATCAAGAGCCAAAGGGACAATGGTGGTGGTGATAGTGGTAGCGATGATGGTGGTAATGGCAATGGTAGTGATAATGGCAGTAGTGATGGTAGAGATGAGGGAGAATTCTGGCAACAACTTATGATAGCCCTTCAGATCTCAGAATTTACAAACCTTATAGCTATGTATATGGTAGCCTTTTTGGAGCAGCTGATAGTAGATATAGGTTGCTCACTTGGCTGCCACTTGTTTACTTGTGTTTATTTAAATTTTTCCAGCACAACTCAATTTACCTAATGTGTTTTTTAGAGTCTACAGCTCTATGGTAAGATCTGCTGACTTTATTCACAATATCTGATCAAGATGAAGAAAGGTTGATAGATATTACAGAGCATGCCTTTGGTGGCTGAGCTGTTGAGTCAATGTATCATATGGTGGAGGTCTCAAAAGGAATAGAAGTAAGCCTTCATGAGCAATCTTGTACAACTCATACAACTCATACATATAACTTATCAGCATATAACTTATCAGTATACAACTCACTCACTCATACTCTTTTTCTGAAATACCCATCTCTATGTTTTATTTAACTTCATTTTTTATATAGTTTCTCTCTAAAAAACACCCACACCTATACACAATCTATTCACATGCAACCCACCCACATACAACCTGCCTGCATGCAACCTGTCTGCATGCAACCTGTCTGTACACAACCTATCCACACACAACTCATCTGCACATAACCTGTCTGCATACAACCCATCTGCATACTTATCTCAGTCTCTTAGATCAGGGCTCAGTTCTATTAGAAAGGAGAGTTCAAAGTTATCTAAGTTCAACCATATCTGGTGTCTGATCAAATAGAGAAATTCAAGGGCAAGATATTTAGCATGAGCAGTACCAGTATCATTATTAAGGCTTGGGGGTCTACATTTGAATCAGAGCCAATCATTCTTGACCAAGGGGTCTATTGGCCAGCAGGAGTAACCAATGATGAAGAGAACTATATCTTTATTAATGAACATGGAGAGGTGGTTGCAATAGTGGTAAGGAACCTCTACAGTGATGAGCTTCACTGCCACATCAATAAGATTTGTGAGAATTGTGTCAAATGCCAGATGGCAGAAAAGAGGGGGTGAAAAAAGCAAGGAGAGAGAGTTTGGATGAGAATTGAGTATACTGTAATACTGGCAAAGAGTAGGTTCCAAAGTTCTGAAATCCTCTACACTCATTTTTCTTTTTTTTTACTCCTCTCCAGATAAATCACACTCTTTGCCAATATACTTTTTTTGATATAATTTCAGAGATATATAAGATTCTGTACTCCTACCAGAACTTTAGAAGTACTGTCAAAGAGCAAACTACATACAAGTATGACACAGTCTATATGGTGATGGTGGCTATGATCTGGGGTTCTTTGAGCAGATTGGTAGAGTGTATAGCAGACCAGCTTGGTGGTGATCTCAGCATGGCTGTATATACATTCTTGGCACAATTTAGCATACTATATAAGGTGAGGAGCTCTGCTTTTTTTGGTACTGCAGCCCAGGGGATTTCTGTAGCCCAGGGGATTTCTGCCCCCCTGCACATAAAAAGAACTGACTGGTTGCCATTTGTTTTGATAGATTTCTAAGCTAGGGCTCCTGGGACTAGACCAAGAGCAGATATCCACTAGTATAGCCTGGTAGTATGAGGTCCTGGGCCAAGAGTTCACCCAACTGTATGCTCATATCACATCAGGATACATCAGGTATAACATTTCTCTGCCCACATATATAGACAACAATATCACCCCAGTAATGTTTTACATCCTGAAAAGGAAGGACCCAACCTGAGAGGATAGTAGCAGAGTCTGGTATGACCTCACCTATAGTTTTGAGATCCCATTTGCAGTCAACATAGTCATCCTATTCTAACCACATGACTATCATAGCACCATTGCCTTCGAGGAGAGCTCAGATACAATAGTTGTTGTACTTATAATAGATGATAGACTTATCAAGACCTGGGACTAGTGGGTGGAGCAGTTTTTGTAAAAGTTAGACAATCTTTTGTGAGGGTTAGGCAGTCATTTTGTGCAAATTGAGCAGTCTTTTATAGGGGGTTGGGCTGAGCACTCCTTCTGTAGTACTAGTTTAGCCATTATGCAGAGCCCTACTGGCCCCTTGGCCCTGCTCTGTAGTGCTACTGGTGCAGTGCTACAGCACAGAACCAGGGTATCTGTGGGACTCAAACTGATAATAGAGTCTGAATCTGTGGTAGACTTTGACTGCCGAAAGTACTTTCCAACCACCAGAAACACTCTCTGACTACCAGAAGCACTCTCTGACCACCAGAAGTACTCTCTGACTGCTAGAAGCACCCTCTGACCTGGACTCAGACTTCTTGGCAGCTTGGGGCTGCCTCTATGCTGCTGGTAGAGGACTACAAATTTTGCAAACTCCCTCTGCCTGCTCCACCTATCCTGGACACTTATGGCTTGGGGCTGCCCCTTGCTACTGATAGAGGGCCATAAATTTTGTATGCTCTCTCCACCAACCCCATGCCCACTGACTCTGCCAACTGACCCCACCCACTAACCTGGGTACGATAGCTTGAAGCTGTCTCTCACTGCTAGTGGAGGGCTGCAAATTTTGCATGCTCCCTCCACCTACCCCCTCTCTGCCAACCCCCCTGACCCAGACACTTGCAGCTTGGGGCTGCCTCTTGCTGCTGGTGGAGGGTCACAAATTTTGCACACTCTCTCTGTCAACCCTGCACCCACCCACTGATCTACCCACCCACTAATCTGCCTACTAACCTAGGTACTAATAGCTTGGAGCTGCCTCTTACTGTTAGTGAAGGGCCACAAATTTTGTACACTCCCTCCACTGCTACTACCAACTCTACTGACTACTGCCCTACTTGGACCACAAACTCCAGGCCAAGTCCTCAGGTTTTTTTTCTCTTTTTTATTATTTTGAAAGATATTAAATATTTGCTCCTTTCTCCGCTACCTTACCAGTCACAAGGTTTGGTAGGTGACCTTCTGAGTCCCCTTTCCCCTATTATTACCCCCTCTATCTCAGGTTGGTTTGCTGTGCCTACAGGGACATGGTGGGAGGAGGGCAATGGTGATGAGGTGCCCCTTTATTAGTGTCAGATTGGTGCTTCCTCTACTTTTTCGCAGATTCTGGTACCTTCAGCTGCATCTGGAGTATACCCATTTTGGTACAGTGCCTTCTTCCTTTTGCCATCACCAACAAGGAGTTGTCTTGGTGTATCTTGGGCTATATAGGGAGTTGGCTGACCTTGGGCATCAAGTGCTCAGTGCAGGTTATCTGCAGGTCTTTGGTATCTATGGTGGGGCCCTCTGGCTTTGATGAGCTTCCCAGTAAGTGCAGTTCTGACATAGGTGACTGTTTTTCAGATGTTATCAGGATGGGAGGGGAGATGACCATCATAGATAGGAGGAAGGGTGATAACGATGAACCAGTAGGGTGCCAGGCTGGGGGTGGTTGTCAGGGCTGGGGCAGGTGCTACTTCGGTGGGACCTTTTGATTGGTATGGTATAGTTAGGTGGTAGGTATCACTCTCAGCTTCTTTTGGCAGATAGTGGGGTTGGGCCCCAGTCATCAGGGGGGGTTGGGGGCCTGAGGCTACCCATTTCAAGCATCTTGGCTATACTTAACTAGAACCAGAAGCTGATACGGTAATGTGATTGAGGCCCGCAGGCTTGAGTAGTGAGGTATTGGGGGTTTCCTCCTGCCTCACATATAAGTCCTTTACTTATCTCGACTGGGAGAACCAGGCCCTATCCACCATGTTGTGTTTTGATGAGGATTTTTCTTTGCCTGTCATTCTCTTTGGGGTGGCAGAGGCTATTCTATTCAGCTCGGATATGGCCTTGTACATACGTTGAATTCTCAGGTATATACTTTCGGTCATTGGCATATGGTTGGATTTCCCCTAGTGGTAGGGAGAGCATGGTGTGCAGAATGAGGTATGGGCCAATTAGGCCCTGCTGTGCCTGGCATAGTCAAGCTGCTAGACAATAGCTAGCCTAGGTTAATGGGGGGGTAGTGCTTGGTGAGTGGTGAGGAGGGTTTTGGCCTATATAGTCTAGGTTCCCTTCCAATAAAAATCTGCAGGATATGAGTCCATTATA
>RBNI01004787.1:0-13475 GCA_003990745.1 Jimgerdemannia flammicorona | reverse complement strand
CCACCTCTTTTCGATGAAAGACCACTTTGTCCAATACCATCTCCACCTGTCCACCACTCTGTTTACAGATCTCCTCCACTAGATGGTGACATCACCCACCCTGAAGACTCTAACCAATCCACCACTCAGTCAGTAGATCCCCCACCAAAGCCTCTTATCTCAATAACTTCTCTTACATTCTTATTTGTTACCTCTCCTCAAAAACAAAGAGCCAATACCCCACTAAACCTACCCACACTGCTACAACCCACCCTACTGTGAGCCACCCATTGCTGACACCCCCCACCAGTCTGAATTTCAAATCCTCCCAGTGACCCCTCTCCCCATCTGGCCTCCTTCCTACACCTAGCCAGGCCCCTATAGCTATCCAAAAGTCCCCCAAAATCTCACACTCTCCCAGCCAATATTCTGGCATCTGCACAACTCTCCCAGCTTACCCTACATTATAACACTCCTTACAATCCAGTTGGCCACCATCCACCAGATGTCCAGCATGGAAATTCAACATAACATTCCTCTATAGTATTTGCCACCAAACCACCCAGAACTTGGGTGGAAGCCACCTCCTCACCTCAGTACTCTAGGACCAGATTCCTGCCCAGTCCCACTCCTCACCAATCCTCACTGCCTGTCAACTCCTTGGCCAAAGGTCCTGGCCAAGGCTCTGCTGACACTCTACTCTATCACCAATGTCAAACTCAGTAAGCAGAGTCCCCCCTAGAAGCAGTCAGTTTCATTGCCACATATTAGGGCTCCATACTACCTCTCCCTTATTGCCACATCAACACAAGCCTATCTAGTGCACTCTATCTACCACTCCCCACTAGAAGCCCTTATACCTCATCCATCAGCTGCCATTCAGATCTACCAGAGAAAGCAAATCTCCCAAGGACCCTCAAGGGGAGAATCTCATCTCCCACACCTTCTGCATCAGCAGTACCCAACCTCCTCCCTGCAGCTCCACTATCCTTTTCAACCACCAGGCTCACAGACAGTGTAGCTACTTAGGGAAGTCTACCAGACCTAGGCCTCTCCTAATCCCCAGCTCCACAAGTGTATCCCAACTGATCTGGGACCTTCTTTCTGTCCAAATCCAATCCCTAGCCAGCTTCATCAGCCTCTTCACTACCCAGGCTGGGAAGTCCAAGTGATACACCACATACTATAGCTTGGGGAACCAGTAAACATTCAAGATCGATACCCACCCTATCAGGGAGATGCAATGCCCCCTCCAACCTCTAAGTGCCTCCCTCCAAACAGCCACCCTCCTCTCCTACCATACCTGTGATAACATCAACCCATATATAGAGAGAAAGATACCAAGATACTATACCACCTCTCCTGTAGGGACAATTGTTCCAATGATGTCTCCTCCCATAGCCTATTTCCCAATACCATTGTCTCACACTTATACTAGTTGAGTTTTGCCCCAGAGTATATCTCATACCATTCCACCATTTTCTTAAGTGCCTCTACATCCATCACTAATCCAAGTCCAACTACCATATTATCTGCAAAGGCCCCACCTTTCACACTATATCATACACAGAGAGCCTAGCCGCCTTCTTATGGATCCTATCCATCAGAGGTTCCAGTGAAAGGGCATAAAGAATAGGAGACAGCAGGTCACCTTGAGGAACTCCTCTTTCTAAGGGGAATGCCAAACCTCTGTGACCATTACACATTAATGCTGCCCTACTGCCCTCCAACAATGTCAATATAGAAGCCCTAAACTGTTGTAGCACACCAATTCTATCCAGCACCTTGCCCAGCCAAACCCACCGAACATGGTCATAGGCCTTCTCCTGGTCCAGAAAGACCAGTCTACCATCTATTCTGCAAGCTTGGGCCCCTTTGATGATGCCATGTACCCAGGCAGTCCCATCTCTGATGAGTCTCCCTCCTACAAATCCTCGCTGCTCCTCACCCAGTACCTGTTGAGCAACCTTCTGTAGTCTTGCAACAATCACCTTAGTCACCAGCTTCCAGTCTATATCCAGAAGCATGATTGGCCTTCAGTTCTTCCAGTCCTCCTGCCTACCTTTGTCTTTATACAATAAGGCCACCAGCCCCAAGTCCTGCTCTCTAACCAACTTGCCATTTAGAAGAACATGGTCACAGAGGGCAGCCATCTCACCTAACACTTCAGAAACCTTGGCCATCTTCTTCCAGAAGTCCCAAGATAGCCCATCCTCTCCTGGTGCCATCCCAAGCTTAGTTGCTGCAAGGACTCTCTGGATCTCCTCCTCTTGAACCAGTAAGATCAGGTCACCTAGTCTCTCTATCTGTGGTAGCTCCCACTCTTCCAGGACATCACCAATTGCCTCTTCCCCTCCACCCCCTTCTTTCTCACTCTACCGACCCTTCCAACTCTCCTTCAAAACCCCCAAGATCTGTTGCATACCATATACTATATCTCCCTTGATATCCAAGACCCCATCCCACCTATATCACACCCTCCTAGCTTTGAGGAGCCTAGACAAGTACCTAGTAGGCTGCTCTCCCTCTTCAAGTGCCTGCCATTGTAACCTGGCAGCCATCCCTCATATATAAGTCTCTTCCTCCTCTCTCAATACCTATTGTAGTTCCACTACCTCTAATTTCACTTGCTCTAACCTCCAATCAGCTATCTCAGAAGAAAGCAAGTCCACCCATTCCATCTACAACCTCATCAGCCTATTAGAAGTACACCATATATGCTTCCTCCTCTGTCTCCCAGCCTCTCTACCAGCTCCTCCCCAATAAACTCTTGCAGCCTCCTTTAATCTCATCCACCAGACACCCACAGACAAACCCTCATATCTCCAGATAGGAATCTTCGCCTGTATATCCTCCACCCATGAGTCCCATAACTCCTTCTCAGCCAGCAGAGAGGAGTTAAGACACCAATGTCGAGGTCCATCTCCACTCCCCCCAAACTGCCCCTGCCCCAATAGTCCCCAGTAATCAGACCATGGGCACCACTCTATCTCCAAAGTCTTCCAAACATCAGCACCCCAACATTTGACTGTCAGTATCCAGTCAATCCTTGTACCCAATCTATTTACTCAATGTATATAGACCCTGTTGTCTCCCCACTGCATTCTGCCCATATCCCCTAAGGAGCTGAGATTCTCCACCTTCTCCCATGCCTCCAGACCACCACTCCTCCCTCCTGCATTTTGCCCTCCATCAGTTCTATTTAGCTGTGGATTCCACACCATATTAAAATCACCACCCAGAATATCAACTCCTTCCTCCAAGAGAATACCCACCTCCAGCAATTCCTCAATCCATATAATCCTCTCGCCCCTAACCGCAGGGCAGTAACAAGAGCCAACCCTTACCGATTCCCACCCTGGCCAATTCCAATCTCCTCAGACCAATCGATTCCCCCAGTTCCTGATTCCCCCCAGATCCCCTCTACCCTTCTTCACCAGAATCGCCACTTTACCAAACCAAGCAGTAGCTCCATCCCATTCTCTAGTCCATTCCACCTGATTACTCTCATTCTCACACCATATATCCTGTAGTAAAAAGAGATCAGCCTCTAATCCCTTGAGCCAAGTAAAAATGTTCTTATGCTGCCCAGAACCCCTCAACCCATTCACATTCAAAGAGAAAATGTTAGTTGTACTGTTCATAAGAAATAATGTTATATATCACCCACATCCTCTATAAATCTACATTCAACTCCTCCTATGCCAAATCTAAGTCCTGTTCTGCCACTAGTTCTTTCTTCTCAGCTTCCTGCACCTCCAATCCTCCCAGAAGTTCAGCCATAGCCCCATTCTCTCTCTCCTCAAAGTCCTCACAGTACTCCAGACAAGCCTTCTGCCAGAGCTGCAAACCATGATACTCTGCCTAGCAGTAGGCAGCCCACTCACCAGCAACAACTGCCAGCTCTCCCTCCCTCACTGGATCAACCTCATACCCCTCCTCCTCTATGAAAATTATCAGAATCTCTACTTTCAGTGCCTCCACCACCCCATCGCCATGCAGAATCCTCGCCCAATACTCCTCAAGCATCACACACAGGTCCACCTCTCCCAACTCCTCGGCCGCAAGATTATCCATCACCTTACTCATCCACAGTAGGTTCTCCACCTCCTTCCCTCCTGGAGTCCCCAGTCACCCTGCATCCAGCATAGTGGTATCCGCTCTCATACTGGCAGCCTTATCCCACTCCTCCTCAGGGACATCCACCAGCTCATCCTTGCCAACTGCCACCATCTGGCCCCCCTTTGTCACATCGGGGACCCCAAAGTGCACTTGCTGGGCTCCCTGCATCAGCATATCCTCTGTTGTCCCTCTTTTCACAGCCAGGCCCCTCCAGATAAGAGGGGGGGGGGTGTCATCCATATTCTGCTCCCAGACCACAAATGTGCCATCTGCATAGGGGTCCTTACTCAGTATCTTCCCAACTCCTTTCTTGTTCACTTCTATCTCCCCTTCTCTCTTACTAGCCCAGATACTGGCTTTGATGCCCTCAGCCACCTCAGCCCCCTCTACTTTCTTCTTCACCCCTCCTTTCATTCTCGCCAGTAACTCTCTCTGTCTCCTGTACCTCTGGGCCCACTCCCACTGCCTCTTATCAGTGCGAAAGCACTTCTCATCCACAATCTCCAGATGCATTGACTCCTCAAATACTCTCCAGGCCTTTGCTCTCCTCTCAACTGTACCACTCAACTCCTCCAGAGCCTCTAATAAGTTCTCCTCCTCCTCTTCACTCCCTTTCACCCTCGACACCTTATAGACAAAAGCCCCCCACATCAGCACCAAGGACCAGTCACTTGTCTTCCTGGTGGCCTCCTTTCCCACCAGCCAAATTCTGACATCAACATCACCTGTCCTGAATGTGGTCCCCTCCCACATCTGGAAGCCAATGTCCACTATGTCTCCATACTCAGCCATCACCTCCTCCACCCTCCTCCTAGTTTCCACTTTCATCACTATCAGCACCCCTCTCACTAGAAGCTGCACCACCCTGGGGTCCCACCTCAAGCACTGTACCATAGGGACCACCACTTCCCCAACCACCACTCTAGTCTTCAGGACTTTGTCCAGTGAGCCTGCCTCCTCAAAGCCCACCTCAACCCCCTCCAGTCCCTTCAGGAACTTCACTAATACTGCTCCAGCCATCTGCTTCGAAATAAGCCCCAAGACCATTCTCGCTGTCATCACCAAGCCCTGAAAGCACAAGGTAGCCACAAACTCCAAGATCGACTTCTTGAGTAATGGGGCCACTGCCAGCCCCATTACACCATCTGCCAGATCCCCCTTCTACATTGGGAGCCCCTGCTCCACCTGGCCATCAGCTGTCATATCTCTTTTTTTTTCCTGATCCCCTGTCATACTCCCATCAACAGTCACACCCCCAGCTACAGCCCCTCTGGCCCCTACTCTCACATCTCCCTTCTGAGGGCCACTCTCCCTCCTGATGCTAGCCTTACCCTTCCCCTCAGCAGTGCC
Organism: Jimgerdemannia flammicorona; assembly: GCA_003990745.1. NCBI lineage: Eukaryota > Fungi > Mucoromycota > Endogonomycetes > Endogonales > Endogonaceae > Jimgerdemannia > Jimgerdemannia flammicorona. The sequence continues at coordinate 8,024 of RBNI01004787.1, read as the reverse complement.
TGCCCTAGATCTAGCAGGCCATCCACTCATCTTCATCTTGTTGGCAAAGCTGGAAAGACCAGGTCTTCCCCCAGATCCACCTGACACCAGTCCTTCTCCAGAGCCTTCACCACTCTTTGACCCATCAAAAGCCCCCATTCCCAATCTATACCCTCTCCCCACATGCTGTCAGCTGAAAGCCCCAGGTCTACCTGATCCAGCATACCCATCAGAACTCTTGCTTGATGATATTTTTATAATACCTTTTCTCTGAGTTGTATTGAAAACCATTGCTTGAAGTTTGTATAATATGAATTATACATCTGTCCATTCACTCTATCTGTATCACCTTTATTGGAGAGTGACAGATGCTTTATCTAAACTCAAGAAAGCCAACATTGTTGAAACTAATCTCAAGCCATCCACATGACAGATATTACTACTAGAAATTGCCTCAGATTACAGAAAATATCATTTCTGAGAGGTTCGAACCCCCAGCTACAATATTGGGAGCTCTCACCCTAGATAAGGATGACCAGTTCTCACAAATGTATCAGAAGTCTAAAAAAAAAGAGAACCAAGACCTGTTATCCTTGTACAACTACTGCCACCAAGGATAGCCTTAATTTTGTAAGAGATAGAGGTAACAACACCTTTGAAACTGATGATGTCAGAAGTCAGAAAACTGTCCAGACTTTGCTAGTGATGATGTTATCAATAATGATATCATCAAAGACTAACAGACAGCACCTAAATCTATAAATAGCTTAGCAGTCATAGTATAGTTAGATTAGCCTTATATGATGTGACTGTGAACTGACTCAGCAGTCAGATGATCTCTTGATATGTCAGATTATACTTATACTATATGACTACATTCCGACTCAGCAAGATACTAAGTGCTATATTCATATTCAACATAGCCCAGATAGCCTCTCACTAGTATAAATACCCCCTCTCCCAGACCTCAGAATCACAGACTTGAACAGACTTGAATACACAAGAACACTTCTGAACACTTTTTCACAATATCTCTTTATATAACTACTCCTAGTATAGCAATATCATGAATAGCGAATAAACCTATTTAATAACTCATAAATCACTCTTAAGTAAATCTTCTCCCTGTTAGGTCCCACTCCTAACCCCATCACGAAATTTCCTAATTGGGTATTGTCTGCAGTGATACATCAATTCAACTAAGCTGGTCTTAGTTTCTTAAACTTTCTGAAATATAGAAAATCCTGAACATCCAGAACTAGTCCAAAAAAGGACTTTGGTTGAGACATCAACCCAAACTTGAAATCAATAAGTATAGAGAACATACTCTATATGAAATTGATCTTGATCTTAAGAAAACAGTCTTCCAGAACATCCAGAACTTCCAAAAAACCCTTCCAGAACTATGTATGTAACAGTTACTCTAACAAGTAACCCTCTTACAACTTGGTAGCAGTAGTTTACAATTCAATTCAGCTTCAAGACACTTCCTCACCTGTAAGTGCACAACCTCCAAGCCACCAAAACTGCATGTCATCCTCAGAACTAATTTGGAAACCACATGTAAGACTACAAAACAAGTTACTGAAGAGATCATCTGGTTACATGAAATATGCCAGCAATATGAGAACCTACTGCCAAGATACAAGAATACTAGAAGAAGTACTACAACCATAAGACTGACTCTGAATCACTATAACTAGTTTGGTATACCATACTATTACAAAAGGAAACTGAAGGTACCAAAATCAAACCAAGACAAGAAGAACTCTATCTCACCAATCAAAAGGTTTACAAACTGCACTTATTAACTCAAGACCAGGATATACTGCAACTATACAAGATCTCATTACTTAGCAGAAGTAAAACACATTTGAACAACTCTATTCGCTCTATTTGTATCACCTCCATTGGAGAGTGACGGATACTTCATCTGAACTCAAGAAAGCCAACATCATCAAAACCAATCTCAAGCCATCTACATGACAGATATTACTACTAGAAATTGCCTCAGATTACAGAAAATATCATTTCCGAGAGGTTTGAACTTCCAGCTGCGACATTGGGAGCCCTTGCCCTAGACAAGAATGGCCAGTCCTTGCAAATGCACCAGCAGACCAAAAAAAAAGAGAACCAAGACCTGTTATCCTTGTACAACCACCACCACCAAGGACAGTCTTAATCTTGCAAGAGATAGAAGTGATGATATCTTGAAAACTGATGATGTCAGAAGTCAGAAAACTGCTCAGACTTTGCCAGCAATAATGTCATCAATGGTGATGTCATCAAAGACTAACCAGACAGTACCTAAACCTATAAATAGCTTAGCCGTCATAGTATAGTTAGATTAGCCTTATATAACATGACTGTGAACTGACTCAGCAGTCAGATAATCTCTTAACATGTCAGATCACACTTGTACTATATGACTACATTCTGACTCAGCAAGGCACTTAGTGCTACATCTATATCTAGTATAGTCCAGATAGCCCCTCACTAGTATAAATACCCCCTCCCCCAGACCTTCGAATCTCATACCTGAATAATCTGAACACAACTCCTGAGCACTTCCCCAATATCTCTTTATACAACTACTCCTAGTATAGCAATATCATAAATAGCAAATAAACCTATTTAAAAATCCACAAACCACTCTTAAGTAAATCTACTCCCTGTTAGGTCCCACTCCTAACCCCATCATGAAATTTCCTAATTGGGTATTGTCTGCAGCAATATGCCAATTCAACTAAGCTGGTCTTAGTTTCTTGAACTTCCTGAAATATGGAAAATCCTGAACATCCAGAACTAGTCCAAAAAAGAACTTTGGTTGAGACATCAACTCGATCTTGAAATCAATAAGCATAGAGGATGTACTCCATACAAAATTGATCTTGACCTTAAGAAAATGGTCTTCCAGAATATCCAGAACTTCCAGAAAACCCTTCCAGAACTACATAATGGTTACCCTAAAAAGTAACCCTCTTATATCACCCCACTACAAACCTCTCTGAGAATTCCTATAAGTTGGTATAAAGCCCAACCTCTGAACTGAAATTTATTCTGAACTATCTGACAATCTGGAGAGAATTGAACCTGATATATAAGGACAATTTGACCTTCACACCTGCAACAAGTGGGACAAACTTCATTCAAAAAAAAAAGTACTCTGATTAAATCAGCAGATAGATGAAACTCTATTTACTGAACTCCTTACTCTATATCCCACAAGTCAAGATGAAGAAGGTCTTATAGAAGTCTTCTTTACTCTTCTCAACAAGAGTTTTGTCAGCTCCACAAATCTAAGCAACCTAGGACAACTAGCAGCAGTCTTTCTAGCCTTAGTTCCTCATGAAGCCCAAGCCTCTGTAGCCAAGTGGCTCAACTCTACTGACTTTCACCATATCAGAACTAAGACTACATTATACTACTGATTCCAGAATAGCAAGACCTGCCATATTCTTAAGGAAGAAGCAAGAGAAACCCTTTGTCAACAATCTGATCCTGAATCTGAAACAGACTCTGCTACAGCCCCATCTGAATCTGAAACCAATACTGAACCAGAACTTGACTTTAAATTAAGTCTATTTGAAATCAGATATACAACTGATTCTGTCTACTTTGATGCCAAGCAAACCCAATTACATGGAGACCAAACTAAAGAGGAGAAGGAGTATCTTAGTAAATTCAATCCCAAATACACCACCAAAGGAAACACATCTCCATCAGGACAGAAAACACCTATACAGCAACAAACAGCTATCTATCAAGCCCTCACTCCAGACCCATAACTATTACTCCAGCAACTTACACAGACCTAAAGAACCCCATCACACTCTACACCAGTACCTCAAGTAGTACCAGTAACACCACTACTAGCAGTCCAACTGCCTCTAGCAAAAAATATGGCAAATCAACAGATTTTGGACCTTACAGCCCAGGTAGCAATAATGGCAGCAACCATTACTACCTTAGCTAAATAGACCCAACCTATCAAAAATCTGAGCCTACCTACCTTCAATGGTATTGCACAAGAAGTTCAAAGCTTTATTAGTATAGTTGACACTAACTTTGAAGCCAATCAATGGACTAATGAGTGAGTTGCTGACCACCTTCTAACAAACAATCAAGACCACACTCTGGAACAACTCTTTGCTACTACTACAGCCTATGTCTGTTGAGTTGTTACATTCTTCCAAGGACTTGCCAAAGAATGGTGGCAAACTCTTCCTGAAAAATCCCTCACATGGGACACCCAACCTGCAGTAGTTACTCAGAATGTAACAAAAAATGCCTCAGGATATAGAGCCACCCTACAGCCCCTGGACTGAAATAACTCATGATTGCTCAATATTACAGCAAAACCATGATTGCCAAATCCCAAGTAAAACTCTGCAACCTCAAATTTGATATACATAGCAAGGAAGAATTTGAAACCTTCTGTATAAAACTCAAGTCACTCCTGAACACTATTGGTCTAGGATATATTGCCAATGATGAAACATGAAATGATATAAGAGCAGACCATCTATTTAATGCACTACCTGAATGGCTTACTAGAAAAATCCAAAAACAAGGCCGCCCAGTTGGTTGTAACCACCAATAATAGTGTCTGATAAGAATCAAGACTATGGTTAAGTGGATCCTAATAGCTGGACCAATTCTACCCCAAAGACAATTCAATAATAAGGAAAAGACTTAGACTAAGAAAGAAGAACCCAAGCATGAAGCATCCCGAGCTCTCTCCACATCCACCTCTTAGATACCTAGAAATCATAAACCCACCCAGCTGAGTATCTTCAAGAAACTCACTGAAGGAGAAAGGAATAAACTTCAAAGAAGTAGAGCATACTTCTATTGCCAAAAAACAGGACACATAGCCAGTGCCTGCCCTAATCAAAAACTCCAAACAGCAACATGAGCATCTATTACTACTCTGTACCACCTCAATAACCTGATTACCAGAATACTAGACTTTGTCAAGTTAAGACAAACTACTAAGGCCCCAACCAAAGGAAGTCAAAAGGCAGCTAGATATGACCTGTATGCAGCTGAAGAAGCTATAGTTTCCAACTGAAAAGTCAAGCAAGTCTACACAGGAATCAGCATCCAAATCTCTGAAGGACATGTTGGAAGAATATGCTGTCATAGCAGCCTAGTATTGAAAGGACTCTTAGTAGAAGGAGGAGTCATTGACAAATATTATACAGGTGAAATTATTATCCTCATCTGAAACCATAGTTGGATACCCTTCAAGATCTTCATTGGTTTCTGCATTGCCCAGATCCTATTCAAGAAAATTGAGTCAACTCTGATAGTCAAGGAAGTCCCTGAACTACTATCCACTATCTGAGGATCCAAAGGATTTGGCTTATCAAACAAGGCCCCAGCCCAACCTACTATGAGCAAAGAAGAACAATTCTACAAGAAAATTGAAGACAGATATATATCAAGTGGCCAATGTCCCCATGATATTGGAATGTACTCTTTCTGAATAATTGATGATTGCTTCTCTTATATCAATGAACTGGCTCAAAGAAGAACCAACAGAAGGAAAACTCCTACAACTGAAATCACCACCATTGGATCAGACAAACTGCTTACACTTCAAGCTTTTGTCAACTGAGCACCTGTTAAGATTATGATAGATAGTGGTACCTCAGGCAACTTCATCAATGAAGAAACAGTCAACAGACTCAAGGTCTTCACCTCTCTGGTACAACAGACTTAAGCAGTTGCTACAGCTGATGAAATCTCATATGTTATTAGCAAGGAAGTCTGCAATATACCCTTCCGAATTGGTGACTACCAAGTACATATTACCCTCCAGATCATACCACTTTCTGACAATGAAATCATCCTTGGAACCCCATGTTTGAAACAAGAGAACCCTATGATCAATTGGGTAAACCATTCTCTGACCATCAAGAAAGGATACCACAACTTCAAACTGCAAGATGAAAAGAACCCACTCAGCTCTAGTGATTCTAGACTAAAGATCACCCACATCATTAAGCTATAGCTCAAGAAATTGGCCAAGAAATGTCCTCTCTTTACCATCTCCATCCACCCATCCAAAAGAGAACCTGAGAACTCTGAAGAAGACTTTTTCAAAATTGACAGCTGTATCAGACTCTTACCCCAGAAAGTCTAAGACATATTTCTGAACCAAATCACAGAACCACCTGCACCTATCATTATTAATAACTAAGAAGAATACAAATTTGAACAAATCCTCAACAAACACAGCCACAAGGACCATCCAATTGGTACAACAACACCAGATCAAATTAGAAGACCTCAATGAGGATGTCGAAAGCTAAGAAGGGGAGAGTTGTAAGTACACAACCTCCAAGCCACCAAAATTGCATATCATCCTCAGAACTAATTTGAAAAACATATGTGAGACTATAAAACAAGTTACTGAAGAGATCATCTGGTTATACAAAATACACCAGCAAGTACAAAAACCCACCACCAAGATACAAAAATACCAGAAGAAGTACTACAACCATAAGACTGACTCTGAACCTCTATAACTAGTTTAGTATACTATACTATTATAAAAGGAAACCAAAAGTACCAAAATCAAACCAAGATAAGAAGAACCCTATCTCATCCATCAAAAGATTCATAAATTGTACTTATCAACTCAAGACCAAAATATACCATGACTATACAAGACCTCATTACTTAGTAGAAGTAAAATACATTTGAATAACTCCATTTGCTCTATCTGTGTCACCTCTATTGGAGAGTGATGGATGCTTCATCTGAACTCAAGAAAGCTGACATTGTTGAAACCAATCTCAAGCCATCCATGTGACAGATATTACTACTAGAAATTGCCTCAAATTATTGAAAATATCATTTCCAAGAGATTTAAACCCCCAGCTGTGACATTGAGAGCCCTTGTCCTAGATAAGGATGACCAGTCCTTGCAAATATACCAGAAGTTCAAAAAAAAGAGAACCAAGACCTGTTATCCTTATACAACCACTGCCACCAAGGATAGCAAGAGATAGAGGTGATGACACCTTTGAAACTGATGATGTCAGAATTCAGAAAACTACCCAGACTTTACCAGCAATAATGTCATCAATAGTGATGTCATCAAAGACTAACAGATAGCACCTAAATCTATAAATAGCTTAGAAGTCATAGTATAGTTAGATTAGCCTTATATAATGTAACTGTGAACTGACTCAGCAGTCAGATGATCTCTTGACATATCAGATTACACTTGTACTATGTGACTACATTCCGACTCAGCAAGGTATTAAGTGCTACATCCATATTCAGCATAGCTCAGATAGCCCCTCACTAGTATAAATACCTCCTCCCCCAGACCTCAGAATCACAGACTTGAACAGACTTGAACACACAAGAACACTTCTGAACATTTTCCCACAATATTCCTTTATTCAACTACTTCTAGTATAATAATATCATAAATAGCAAATAAACCTATTTAATAACCCACAAACCACTCTTAAGTAAATCTACTCCCTGTTAGGTCTCACTCCTAACCCTATCCTGAAATTTCCTAATTAGGTATTGTCTGCAGTGATACACTAATTCAACTAAGCTGGTCTTAGTTTCTTGAACTTCCTGAAATATAGAAAATCCTGAACATTCAGAACTAGTCTGAAAAAGGACTTTGGTTGAGACATCAATTTGAACTTGAAATCAATAAGTATAGAGGACATACTCTATATGAAATTGATCTTGATCTTAAGAAAACAGTCTTCCAAAATATCCAGAACTTCCAGAAAACTCTTCCAGAACTATGTAATGATTATTCTAACAAGTAACTCTCTTATATTGGCAGAGTGATCAGAGTTGGTAGAGATTCTTGACTAGAGATCATCTTAGTATCAGAGAGATTATTGTTTTCTACTTTATTATTGTTAAACTAAATTATATTATAGATATCCTTCATGATATATCTAATTAGAAACATTTGTAGAATATAGTTATCTGGGTATAAGAAGGGTCTATTAGTAGTTTAGATATACTTGATATACTTCTGGTTGAGTTCTTATACT
>RBNI01004786.1:0-13476 GCA_003990745.1 Jimgerdemannia flammicorona | reverse complement strand
ATTCGGAAGGGTAGGTTGCGGACTTCCTTGCTAATGACATGTGAGGTTCCATCAGCTGTGGCAACTGCTTGGGTTTGTTGTACCGGAGAGGTGAAGACCTTGAGTCTGTTGGCTGTTTCTTCGTTGATGAAGTTGCCTGAGGCACCACTGTCTATCATAATCTTGACAGGTGCTCGATTGACAAAGGCTTTAAGTGTAAGCAGTTTGTCTGATCCAATGGTGGTGATTTCGGTTGTAGGAGCTTTCCTTCTGTTGGTTCTTCTTTGAGCCAGTTCGTTGACACAAGAGAAGCAATCATCAATCATTTGGGAAGAGTACATTCCAATACCATGGGGGCATCTGCTACTTGGTACATATCCATCTTCGATTTTCTTGTAGAATTGTTCTTCCTTGTTCATGGTAGGTTGGGCTGGGGCCTTGTTTGATGAACTGAATCCTTTGGATCCTCAGATAGTAGGCAGTAGTTCAGGGACTTCCTTGACTGTCAGGGTTGACTCGATTTTTTCGAATAGGATCTGGGCAATGCAGAAGCCTATAGGGATCTTGAAGGGTGTCCAACTGTGGTTTCAGATGAGGACAATAATTTCGCCTGTATAGTCCTCGTCAATGACTCCTCCTTCTATTGAGAGTCCTTTTAATGCTAGACTGCTGCGACAGCATATTCTTCCAACATGTCCTTCAGGGATTTGGATACTGATTCCTGTGTAGACCTGTTTGACTTCTCGGTTGGAGACTGTAGCTTCTTCGGCTGCATACAGGTCATATCCAGCTGCTTTTTGACTTCCTTTGGTAGGAGCTTTGGCCATTTGTCTTAGCTTGACAAAGTCTAGGGTTCTGGTAGTCAGGTTGTTGAGATGGTGCAGAGTGGTAACTGTTGCTCGTGTTGCTGTTCGTGGTTTTCGGTTAGGGCAGGCACTGGCCATGTGTCCTGTCTTTCGGCAATAGAAGCATGCTCCACTTCTTCTAAGTTCATTTCTTTCGCCTTCAGTGAGTTTCTTGAAGGTACTCGGCTGAGTGGGTTCATGATTTCTGGGTGTCCACGAAGTAGATGTTGATGGAGCTCGGGATGCTTCATGCTTGGGTTCTTCTTTCTTGGTCCAAGTCTTTTCCTTATTGTTGAATTGTCTTCAGGGCAGAATTGGTCCAGCTGTTAAGATCCGCTTGACCATAGTCTTAATTCTTGCTAGACACCATTGTTGATGGTCACAACCAACTGGGCATCCTTGTTCTTGGATTTTTCTAGTAAGCCATTCAGGCAGGGCATCGAATAAGTGGTCTGCTCTTGTACCATTTCGTGCTTCGTCATTGGCAATGTATCCTAGGCCAACGGTGTTCAGGAGTGACTTGAGTTTTGTACAGAAGGTTTCGAATTCCTCCTTGCCATGTATATCAAATTTGAGGTTGCAAAGTTTTACTCGGGATTCAGCGATCATGGTTTCGCTGCGATATTGAGCAATCATGAGTTGCTTCAGTCCAGGGGCTGCAGGATGGTCTCCATATCCTGGGGCATTATTTGCTGCATTCTGAGCAACTACTGCAGGTTGGGTGTCCCATGTGAGGGGTTTTTCAGGAAGGGTTTGCCACCATTCTTTGGCAGGTCCTCGGAAGAATGTAACAACTTGGCGGACATAGGCTGTAGTGGTAGCAAAGAGTTATTCCAGAGTGTGGTCTTGATTGTTTGTCAGAATGCGGTCAGCAATTCGCTCATTGGTTCATTGATTGGCTTCAAAGTTGGTGTCAACTACACTAATGAAGCCTTGGACTTCTTGTGCAGTACCATTGAAGGTAGGTAGACTCAGATTTTTTGTAGGTCAGGTCTGTTCAGCTAAGGTAGTAATGGTTGCTGCCATTATGGCTACCTGAGCTGTGAGGTCTATAATCTGTTGGTTTGTCATGTTGTTTACTGGAGGTGGTTGAACTGCTGGTAGTGGTGTTACTGGTACTACTTGAGGTACTGGTGCAGAGTGTGATGGGGTTCTTTGGGTCTGTGTAAGTTGCTGGAGTAATAGTTGTGGGTCTGGAGTAAGTGCTTGATAGATAGCTGTCTGTTGCTATGTAGGTGTATTCTGTCCTGATGGAGGTACGTCTCCTTCGGTGGTGTATCCGGGATTGAATTCACTGAGATACTCCTCCTCCTCTTGAGTTTGGTCTCCGTGTACTTGGGTTTGCTCGGCATCAAAGTAGACAGAATCAGTTGTATATCTGATTTCAGATGGACTTAATTCAAGGTCAAGTTCTGGTTCGGTATTGGTTTCGGATTCAGGTAGGGCTGTAGCAGGGCCTGCTTCAGGTTCGGGATCAGGTAGTTGATGAAGAGTTTCTCTCACTTCTTCTTTAAGAATATGGCGGGCCTTGCTGTTCTGGAACCGGTAGTATAATGCGGTCTTGGTTCTGGTTCGGTGAAAGTCGGTAGAGTTGAGCCACTTGGCTACAGAGGCTTGGGCTTCATGAGGAACTAAGGCTAGAAAGACTGCTGCTGGTTGTCCTAGGTCACTCAGGTTTGTAGAGCTGACAAAACTCTTGTTGAGAAGAGTAAAGAAGGCTTCTATAAGACCTTCTTCGTCTTGACTTGCTGGGTGTAGTGCAAGGAGTTCGGTGAATAGGGTTTCACCTATTTGCTGGTTTACTTAGAGTACTTCTTTCTTTGAGTAAAGTTTGTCCCACTTGTTGCAGGTGTGGAGGTCAAATTGTCCTTGTACATCAGATTCAATTCTCTCCAGATTGTCAGATGGTTCAGAATAAATTCCAGTTCAGAGGTTGGGCTTTATACCAACTTGTAGGAATTCGCAGAAGGGTTTGTAGCGGGGTGAGAAAGCATCTTGAAGTGGAATTGGATTGTAAACCGCTGCTACCAAGTTATAAGAGGGTTGCTTTTTAGGGTAACTGTTACGTAGTTCTGGAAGGGTTTTCTGGAAGTTTTAGATATTCTGGAAGACTGTTTTCTTATGGTCAAGATCAATTTCGTATGGAGTATGTCCTCTACGCTTATTGATTTCAAGATTGAGTTGACATCTCAACCAAAGTCCTTTTTTCGGACTAGTTCTGGATGTTCAGGATTTTTCGTATTTCAGGAAGTTCAAGAAACTAAGACCAGCTTAGTTGAATTGGCGTATCGCTGCAGACAATACCCAATTAGGAAATTTCGTGACAGGGTTAGGAGTGGGACCTAACAGGGAGCAGATTTACTTAAGAGTGATTTGGGGGTTATTAAATAGGTTTATTCGCTATTCATAATATTGCTATACTAGAAGTAGTTGTGTGAAGGGGTATTGTGGGGAAGTGCTCAGGAGTTGTGTTCGGATTGTTCTGGTCTGAGATTCTGAGGTCTGGGGGAGGGGGTATTTATACTAGTGAGGGGCTACCTGGACTATGCTAAATATGGATGTAGCACTAAGTGCCTTGCTGAGTCGGAATGCAGTCATGTAGTACAAGAGTGATCTGACATATCAAGAGATCGTCTGACTGCTGAGTCAATTCACAGTCACGTCGTACAAGGCTAATCTAACTATACTATGACTGCTAATCTATTTATAGGTTTAGGCGCTGTCTGGGTAGTCTTCGATGACATCACTATTGTTGACATCATCTCTGATGAAGTAGTCATCTAGGAAGAGTAGTTCGCGGATTACTTCTCCTTATTCGCTGAGGTAATAATACATTGGGACTTCATCTCCATCCCATAGGATAGCATCATCTGTCTCATATGCTGGATAGGGCGTTGGGGGGTGAAGAAGTGGTGCATTGTCTTCACTTTCATCGGATTCGCTATCTGCGTACCTTCTGTAGGTTACAGCACTATGAGTCGCAGGGTTGTAGTATGCTGGCAGTTGTGGTTCATGTCGCTCGTACTTGGGTGGTGGAGTGGTAGGTTCAATCTCGAGGGTTGTCTGAAGGTACAGGTTGTGTTCTTCAGTCTCTTCATTGTAGTTGAAGTAATCGGGGGTGAATGCAGGTTGGTATTCGTGTCAGTGGTCATTGTCCCAATAAGTCTCGTATGTGGTTATGAACTGTTCTAAGTTCATTGGCAGAGTTGGCGGTGTGATTAGAGTTGGAAGAGATCCTTGGCTTGAGGTCATGTCAGCATCAGAAGGATCATTGTCTTCTGCTTCGTCTTTGTTGAAGTTGATTATATCGTAAATGTCCTTCATGGTGTATCCAACTTAGGGCATTTGCAGGATGTGGTCATCAGGGTGCAGGAAGGTTCTGTCTGTGGTTTCAACATACTCAAGATACTTGTGGTTGAGTTCTTGTATCATGTCATCGATTTGGCCATAGGACAGGGTAGCAACCATTTCGCTGGTAGTAACTCGGAGGTAAGGAATAAAGGTGCTGTACTCATAAAAGAGTTCTCGGTATTTGCGAGCAATGAGTTTCTGGTGTTGAGACATCTGGGTAATGTCTGTATCATGGTGGTGTTCAACCATATCTTCCAGGAGGTGGCCAATCTGGTAGTAGCTTGAGATTTGTCCAATCCAGTGAGCCTCGTTAAGCATGTTCAGGGCGTTCCATCAGGCTTCCACAAAGTAGAGAGGTGCTTGGCTGTAGATATTCATGAGGGGTAGAGGGGGTGTGGCTCGGTTGACAATGGCATTCCAAATGTCAGCGCGGATGTGGTTGTAGATCTCGGTGGTCATATTTGTGTGTTTGGAAGTTGTGGTTGTTATTTGTTTGGTTTTCTGTTTCGACGTGTCTTGGGGCTGGGTATATATGCATTTGTTCTGGATTGGTAAGATTCCATTTGTGTGAATCTTGTGTTCCGTGACTTAGTATTGACTCAGCTTTGTACACTGTGACTTCTGTTTGACTCAGCTTTGTGATCTTGCAGGTGATTTCCAGATTTGTTCAGAGGTCGTGTGTGATTTCTGTGGCTTGAAGGTTGTGCACTTACAACTGCCTACTTGGGCTGCAAACTTCAGGCCGAGTCCTCAGGGTTTTTTGCCTTTTTATTATTTTTGAAAGGTATTAAATATTCCACAAGGCCAACCAACTTATCCACAAATCCCCAGGACCCACCAAATTTTAGCGGCCCAAGCCCCACCAAGACTTCAGATACATACATGCCTGGATTGTCTCAGTATTCAGCGTACACCTCTTTGGGACAACAAGGTCCACCCCACCTGAGAATACCTGCTTGACAGGAGCACTGGAGGCAGGAATCACCAGATAGTCCCAAGCCATACTACATAGGCTGGGGAAGTCCATTTGATGCAGCTGCATACTCTGGTGGGTAGAGTGGTGGTTAGATTAGTGGGTTAAATTGGCCCAATGTCTACCTGACAACCCACCTTCAACCAGTTGAGCACCTCCATGCCCTCCAGCAGGATCATGCAGTCGCTGGTAAGATAAATGGTAAGTTTGTCTATTGATGGCAGCTCTTCCACTGACAGCTCCCTCTTCTTCTTTCTGCTGAAGTAAATGTGGGACAGGAGGGATCTCTTAGCATATTCATCTGGACTTCAGCCAGAACCTTGTGGCAGCACATAGTTTTTCCAATACACTTCAATTATGGCCTGCTTGATTCTCTCAATAAAGTGCTGCTCCCAGCCCTGATCTTTATGGTATTGTAGCTTTAAGCATAGGTCTAGTACTATTCAAAGAAGAGGAGAGAGTGAGCTTTTGTGGGGGTTTCTCTGTTTTGGAAGGGGCAATGACCACACACTGACATCAACATACCTATACTGATTGAGTATATAGCAGTATCTGTTTGGGAGTAGTACTTTCTGAGCTTGCTAAGAGCAATCTCCATGGCATCTCTCTGATCCAGGCTCAACCATAAATCACCACAACCCTCCAGCCTATCCTTGAGCTTGTCCTCTAGCTGGTCAATCAGAAGGTTGTATACTGGTATTGCTGAGCTTATTGTCAGGGTCGTTTGTTTGACTATATCCTTTGTACAATCGTTGAAACACTGGCAGTTATATGTAGTGAGGTGTTGCATTGTGCAGAGATAGACAAAATGAGTGTGGAGACTGACAAAATGAGTGTAGAGCCAGAGTAATCACCACTTACTTTCAAAACTCTGACAACATTCCTAAGTATGTCTCACTCGCTTTCACCTAGAGCCTCAGTCCATATTTCCTTATCAGCAGCTACTGTTGAATCTATTGGCTTTTTTTGTTTTTTTTTAAAAATAAATCTTCAATCATCCAAAACAAGTTGCTTCAGCTGACTAAAGAAAAAAAGGATATATACCACAGCAAACTCCAGTGCATGCTGGATCATTGCAAATGTTGAGTTCTAATGTGTACAGATATCTAATATAAGCTCTTTCGGGACTAAACTGATTGCCCTACACTGTGCAGCAAATTTGTCTCATTGTTGTGAGGATAATCAGACCAATACAACTAGGTTTCACAACTTGGAAATTATACTCAGGGCCCCTCCTCTCTCAGATGTTTTGTCTATGTGCATAAGATAGTCCTGAATAGTGAGGTTCAGTATATGGGCCTGGCATTGCACACGGCAGCTTTCTGCACTGAAGGCCATGTTTTCCTGTTTGAGGCTGGTCACTAAAACTTTGAAAAATGTTGAGTTGTTTGTGGCATTGTCCATTGTAATGGCCAAAATCTGTACTTGAAATATTCAGTCAGCAAATTTATGCGAAAATAAATAACCAATAAAATCTGGTTTGTTTTAGGACCTCCCTCAAAATGCTGACCTGATGGCAAGTCCTCCTTTTTTACCTTGGTTGTGATCCCAAGCTCCCAGATACAACTAATAAAAGCATCTGTGATATTGTCTCCAGAATGAGGGCCAGTAAGTTTGATGAAGTCAAGGGTGAGAGATTTAAGCTGCCAATTGAGATCAATCCAATGACTAGTAATGCCCAGAAATGAAATTGTATTGGGAGATGTTCATGTATTGATCGTAAATGAAATTTTGCCTGCTAAATTCTGCTTATTAAATGTGAGGTTAAATTGGTGAGCTCTTTTATATAATTCAGCTTGCAAAGGTCATGGTGCTGCCCTTATTTTACCTGAAGTATCTGGCAAAGATTGTTATGCTCCTTTCTATAGGCCTCCAGGACATCTTTGTGAATAGTATCAGCACTTGGCAAATATAAATCATGCTTGAGGAGACCAAAGATGCTATGCAATTGATCACTCTTGATGGTTGTAAATGATTGGTCTGTATACATAATCTAGCAAATGAGATAATTTTGAAATTCTGCTGAAGAGTATGGCTAAATATTTTTGATTAAACAGCATTGTTGGTACAGAAATAGTCAGGCAATTGGATAAACGTACCCACTACAGCTTGGATGTCAATTTTATTTGTCTCCATGTTCTTTTTGATTTTGTTAGAGTACTTGTCTTTTATGTATCAATTTATGTTTGAAGTCATACCCTCAAGTATTTTGAACTTCTGGCTAGTACAGTTATAGGAGTGGATGAAACAATACTATGTGTGTGTCAAAACAAACAAAAAGTATCAATAGGTGCATCTTAATTTTTTACCTACAATAATTACAAACAACATCATCTCCTATCTTAGCACAATGTTACTAGATTTTGGAGCAAGGATTGCATGGAAGGTATGGAACTATCAGAGATATTTGACTTGAAGTATCATCAGTACTGTGAACTGTTGAAGACTGATCTGTTGACATATATGTTTGCATATTTGTATATACATGTGTATGCATGTATGTATATTGTGTATGTATATGTGTGTATTGTATTGTGAATACATCCAGCATATGAGTTATGTGGAGGATTTGGATTGGAGGATTCAGTTGAAGGATTCAGATAAGGATTTGGATTGAAGGATTCGAATTGGAGGATTTGGATTGAATGATTCAGATTGAGTGATTCAGATTGAGTGATTCAGATTAAATAATTCAGATTGAGTGATTTGGATTGAGGTAGTTTGGATGGATAATTTGGATGTGACAATTCAGATGAGGTGATTCGAATTAATCTGAGTTGATTCGGATGGCTTTGGATTTGAGATTCAGATCAAACTGTCATGTGATGAATCGAATTCAGATTTGATTCAAATTGACTTGTTTGGAGCACTAATTGCAAATGATGAATTAAGGAGTCAGTATAAGTATGCTAAATATAGTAGATATAGATACTCTTAGAATAGATATAATAATGATTACAATCTCTATAGTAAGTATAAATATAGTTAAGAGATCAATCTCAATCTTTAAGTATTCTATATAAGTAATTTTCTAAAAGAATATAACTAAATAGAGTATATGAAACTATAAGTATAGATTCAAGATTACAATATTATAAATAATTACCAAGTATTATATAAGATCATATTCATATTGTTAAATTCACAAATGAAGTATATAATATATATATATATAATAACTACTTATAAAGTATAAAAGATCTTATATAATTATTATATATATATAAGTATCTTTATTAAATCAATTTTACTTAAAATCTCAGTTATTCAATCTATGACTAGAATTCAAAAAGAGTATTTATAAATATACTAATCATATTGATGATCTGATGAATTAGATGAATTCTCTAAATATATCAGTAGAGTATATCAATAATGAAGATAAGATTCTGGTCCTTATAAGAGATCTCTCTAAGATATATAATATTATAGTGTTAGCTATATATAAGAGTAAAAAACTCATAGACTATACTTATATAAGAATAAGTCTTATTAATAAAGAGATACATTAAAAAAACAGTAGTAATAATAATAATGAGAAAATATTCTACAGATTACATAAATAAGATAAGAAGTATCAATAAGATCAAAAATATAAATCTACTAAGTTTGATAGCAACTATTATTACTATAGTAAGTATAGATATATATAGAATAACTGTTATTATAAGGATAAGAAAAATGATAAAAATAAGTATAAAGACTAATATTAGTAATATAAGAGTGGCAGAAAGAATTAAGAAAATAATAAAGAGTAATATAATGTAAATATTATCAAAACTGAAAATAACTAGAGTAGAAATATATTTTATTTTATTTTATTTTATTTATTTTATTTTTAATAGATCTAAAGTTCTACAGATTTTATTAAAAGAGAACCTAGACTATATAAGCTGAAACCCTCCCCCACTACCCCTTGAGCATTATACTTCTATTAACTTAGGCTAGCTATTATCTAGTAGCTCAATCATATTAAGTATAGTAGAGTATTGTTGCTTATATCTCATTCTGTATATTATGCTCTCCTTACTACTAAGGAGAGATAACTATATATCTGTGACTAAAGATATATGCCTAAAACCCCAATATATATATAAGACTATACCTAAGCTAAATAGAATAATCTCTACCACTTCAAGGAGAATGATAGATAAAAAAAACCCCCTTATCAAAATATAGTACAGTAGGTAAGATCTGGTTCTCCCAGATGAGATAAGTAAAGGACTTATATGTAAGATGAGAGAAGACCTTCAATACCCCACTACTCAAGTCTACAGGCCTCAATTATATTGCTGTATCAACTTCTAGTTCTAGTTAAGTATAGCCAAGATATCTAAAATAGGTAGTCTTGGGCCCTCCAACTCTCTCCAATAACTGGGGCCTAACTTTATGAATTATCAAAAAAATCTGAGAGTGATACCTATCACCTAACTGCCCTATACCAATTAGAAGGCACCACTAATACAGCACTTGCTCTAGCCCCAATGACTACCCCCAGCCTAGCACTCTACTGATCTACCATAATTGTCCTTCCTCTTATCTACAATGATCATCTCCTCTCTCATCCTGACTCTACTCAAAAAGTAGTCACCTACATCAGAACTATATTTATTGGAAAGCTCACCAAAGCTCAGAGGGCTCTACTATAGATACTGAAGACCTGTAGATAACCTATACTAGCACTTGATGCCCAAGGTTAGCTGACTCTATATAACCTATATGTAATACTCTAGATGATATCTCATTGATGATAGCAAAAGAAAAAAAGTACTATACTAAAATAAGTATATCTCAGATATAGCTAAAGGTATCAGAAATTGTGAAAAAGTAAAGAAGATACTGATCAGACACTAATAAAGGGGCAACTCATCACTATTGTCTCCCTCCTACTACTCTGTAACAGATACAGCAAATTAATCTGAGATAGAGAGGATATTAGTTGTGGAAAGTAGACTCAGAAGATTGCCTACCAAACCTTGTAACTGATAAGATAGTAGAGAAAGAGACAAGGAGTAGAGATATATATATTCTATATAAGTAACTAAATCTGATATATCATATATATACATAGTATTAATGTTTAGAATATACATATAGATAAAATGAGTTTAGAAAGAATAATAAGAAATAGATCTATATAAGGATTACTGGTAATGATAACTTCTATAAAGACTGTATAGCAAATAAAGTATCTCAATAACTATTTTAGAAATAAATAAAATAGATATTCAGTATATTCAATTTAATCTATATAGATATATATAATCTAATATATACTACTTTTTATAGCAGAAAGAGATATTTTATTATATTTATCAATAATTATATATATATAAAATATATATACTTCTTAATAGTAAAAAGTAAGATCTTAAAGAAATTCAAAAAGTTCAAAGTAATCATAGAGAACAAAATAGAATATAGAATATATACTATATACTCAGATAATAGATATAAATATATCAATAATATATTCAAGTAATATCTGAGAAAATATAATATATACTTTAAATAATAGCTCTATATATATCTCAGCAGAATGGTATAGATGAGTAATTTAACCATATAGCTATAGAAATAGTATATATGATAATTATTATAGTTGAATTATTATATTCTTATTAGATTAAGATCATCAATATAGTAATATATATATATATATATATCTAATATATATGTATCTCAAGTATTAAGCAAGAAATTTGATAATAATAATATGTAAGTATTTTAGAGATAATAATCTAACTTCTAAGAAATTATAAACTAGAGCTAAGTCTGATATATTATATATATATATTCAGATATAAAATTAATATTTTAAAGAAAGAAGAGAATTAGTTTAAATTCAAGTCTAAGGTAAATAAGTATATATTTCTCAGATATAATAGAAAGTTATATAGATTTTAGAATCTATATAAGTATTATATAATCATATTACATGATATACAGTTTAATAAAAAAGAAAATAATAAGGAGATTTATATTGATATATTGATCAAAATCTCTACTTCAATATCTATATCTCAGCTAGTATAATATTTAGTATCAATTTCTCCAATAAGTCAAAATTATTTTCAACTATTATATATATATATCTAAGTTAGAGTTATCTGAGTTAAAGATAATAAAGATTAAAGATGAAAATAATAGTAAACTCTCTAGTAATAAGAGATTCTTTATAAAGAGCAAGTAAAAGTACTTTAATATTTATTATAAAACTTATTCTAAATTAGAAAATTATTGAGATATACTAACAAACTCTAGATAGTAATATAAGGATTATATGAGCTATACTTAAATATATAATATATATTTATTGTAACTTCAGATAAGTCAAGTATATATAATAAAGTAATAATATTCTCTAATAGTAAGAAATAGTAATATATATATGATAGATAAAGAGTATAATTTACTCATTAAAAATAATATATAAGATCTGGTACTTTTTCTAATCAATTAATAAGTCATAGAATTACATTGAATCAATTAAATTAAATGCAAGAGTAATAAAAGTATAGAGCAATTTAAAGCTCATTTTATTACTAAGAGTTACTTATAAGATTATAGTATAAGCTATAATAAGACATTTTCTCTAATATTCTAGCTCACTTCTTTAAGAATACTTCTTATAATTAGTACTATATACAATCTAGAAATTTATCAGATAAATATAAAGATAGCCTTTCTTAATAGCAATATAGATATAGAGTTATATATATATATAAACTATATAAAGAATTATATAGTATTAAGAAAATAACTTATCTATAAAACAGAAAATTAATAAATATCTTCTTAATAATAGTTTTATATACTGTGAAGTAGATAACTACATATATGTTCAATACTATAGTATTTATAGATATTTGGATAGATAATATAATTATCATTATAACAAAAAATAGACTTAATAGAGTTAAAGAAGTCTTATATAAGAAATTTAAGATATATAATAGCTATAGATAATATATCCTTTCTTTTAGAGATATTTATTATATATAATAAGAATATATATACTATATATCTCTTATAGTTAACTTATATCTAAGTTATCCTTAAATAATTTAATATAAGTAAATATAAGTTAGTAAATCTTTCTATAGAAACTTTTGTAAAATTTAAGAAGCCTAATACTATACTAGAGATAAATAATAATATTCTATATTAGCAAGTAGTCAGTTTCCTCATATATCTCATACTTGGAATAAGGTCCAACATCTCATATATTGTGAATAAGATGGTATAATATTTATTCTACTATAATAATTTATATTAAAGTACTATTATAAGAATTTTCAGATATATAAAGATATAATATACTATATACTCACTCTTGATAAATTGAGTGAGCAATAATGATAATAATAATAATAATAATAAGAATGATATACATATAACTATCTAGTATATGTAATATTGATTGGACCAGAGACTTAGATAATTACTAATCTATGACTAGATACTTCTTTCAGTTAAATAACAAAAGAATTATATTTTGACAAATATATATACAAAACTTAGTGGTAATATCATCTATGTAAGTAGAGTATCAAGTATTATCTACAGCAACTAAAGAAGTTATTTAGCTATATCAGCTATTAAAAAAACTTAGCTTTGATTACAAGTACTCTATACTTATCTATCAAGATAACTAGTCAATAATATATTCTGAATGAGTTGATTTAAATCAAATTTAGATTTAATTAGTTTGATCTAAATCTCAAATCTGAAATAATCTGAGTCAACTCAGATCAATTTAAATTACTCAATTTGAATTTTTTAATCTAAATTACTTAATCTGAATCCTTCAATCTGAATCCTTCTAAATCTATTATATAACTTATATATTAGATATACTTATATAAATATATAATCAAATATATAGTATATTTAAACACTTATACATATCAACTGACTGATCTTTAACAATTTATAGTACTGATGATACTTTAAGTTAAATATTTTAATAGTCTATATATCTTATAATCTTTATTCTGAAATTTATCAATATTATACTATGATTGATAGCAAGGTTATTTATAGTTAATATAGGTAAATATATATATATATATATATATATATTTGTAACATAATTGATATAATCTATAATATATATTTATATATAATATTATTTTACTAAACTCAGCCAATCTCATATATTTATTATTTAGCTAAAAGTTCAAGATATATAATAGTTTAACTTTAAATATATACTGATATATAAGAGAAAGATACTTAGATAGAATTAAAAATAATATAAAAATAAATAAAATCAATCTCTAAGCTATAGTGAGTATAGTTATCTTTTTTTTTTTTTTTTTTTTT
>RBNI01004785.1:0-13479 GCA_003990745.1 Jimgerdemannia flammicorona | reverse complement strand
TTTTCCTCTATAGGCCGGAGCCCTATTTATTAACTATCTAAAATCCTCATGCCATACCAGCAGCCACATTCTGCATCTCACCCCACCCTACTCTCATACTATAATTTCCAAACCAATAACAATCTAAGCACCTTTAGGATGTGAGTTGCAACCTCACTGCCCAAGTAACTAGATCCTCCTACCCAGCCTGCCCTACCCAAGAGTGGGTATGGGTTGTGAGCCCCAACCACCTCAAGTACTTGGCATCTAGTGCACCTGGCCTACCCCTATTAGTGCCTCCTCATCTTGCCCATCTTGCCCGTCTTGCCTGGTTGCCCAGTTACCCATATCATTTTTCCCATTTTGTCTGTCTTGCCCATGTTGCCCATCTTGCCATCTTGCCCATCTTGCCCGTCTTGCCCATGTTACCTGCATCTTGCCCATGTCGTTTTGCCCATTTTGCCCATCTTGCCCATGTCGCCCAACTTGCCATCTTGCCCATCTTACCTGTCATGCCTGTGTTACCTGCCTTGCCCGTCTTGCCTGTCTTGCCCATCTTGCCCATCTTGCCTGTCATTTTGCCCATTTTGCCTGTCTTGCCCATGTCACCCATCTTGTCTTGCCCATGTTGCCCATCTTGCCCATTTTGCCAGTCTTGCCTATGTCGTTTTGCCCATTTTACCCATCTTGCCCATGTCACCCATCTTGCCGTCTTGCCTGTATTGCCCATCTTGCCCATTTTGCCCATTATGCCCATCTTGCTCATTTTGCCCATTTTGCCCGTCTTGCCCATTTTGCCCATCTTGCCCATTTTGCCCATTTTGCCTGTCTTGCCCATGTCATTTTGCCTGTTTTGCTCGTCTTGCCCATGTCGCCCATCTTGCCATCTTGCCCATCTTGCCCATCTTGCCCATGTTACCCATCTTGCCTGTCTTGCCTGTCTTGCCCGTCTTGCCCATCTTGCCCATCTTGCTTGTCTTGCCTGTTGTTTTACCCATTTTACCCGTCTTGCCCATGTCGCCATCTTGTCTTGCCCATATTGCCCATCTTGCCCGCTTTGCTGGTCTTGCCCTGTCATTTTGCCCATTTTGCCTGTCTTGCCCATGTCGCCCGTCTTGCCGTCTTGCTCATGTTACCCATCTTGCCCATTTTGCTGGTCTTGCCTATGTCATTTTGCCCATTTTGCCTGTCTTGCCCATATCGCCCATCTTGCCCATGTTGCCCATCTTGCTATCTTGCCCGTGTTGCCCATCTTGCCCATTTTGCCCGTCTTGCCCGTCTTGCCTGTCTTGCCCATCTTGCCTATGTCATTTTGCTAGTTTTGCCCATCTTGCCCATGTCGCCCATCTTGCCATCTTGCCCATCTTGCCCATGTTGCCTGTGTTGCCTGTATTACCCATATTGCTAGAACTATTATACTTGGTAGCAGTAGTGTTGATACACCTTGCCTTATTAAGAAACCTCACACAAATTTGGAAACCAGTCACAATAGTCATACAAACCCGAAATAAGCCATGAAGAGTCAGTCTATCAGCCAGACCCCTCTGCTATAGAAGAAGCAGGAGGACAGCAACTTGGTATAGAGGATATGATCAATGCTATGGCCCACCAAATCTAAGAACTTCAAGTACAACTAGAACAGCAGAAAATACAAACTGTAAATACATCACATTCTACTATAACATTAGTCAGTTTCAAGCCACTTAAGCCAGATATCTTTGACAGCCATTGAGGAGGACTATCTATAGATACATGGACCTTCCAGTTGGACCAATACTTTGAGCTCACAAGAATGGAAGACAACATACAAGTCCAATTTGCCACCATACTTCTCTGAGAAAATATAGCCATCTGGTGACATAATCATATCATAGTTACCTCTGTACACTCATATACATGAATCAGAGACTGGGAAGCTTTCAAGAGAGCCCTTTACAAGTAGTTCAAGCCTGCTAATGCTACCAAGCTAGCCAGAGACAAGCTAGCAAATATCAAGCAACTCAAGTCTATACAAAGCTACAATACACAATTCTTATCAATTCTACTTGAGCTACCAGCAATATCTGAGGATGAAAAGATAGACTGCTATGTCCAAGGCCTGAAGGGAAATACATGAGTCAAGGTTGAGCTAGAAGAGCCCAAAAATCTTGATGAAGCCATGAGAATTGCTAATAGGTTTGATGTCATCACCTTTGATAATCACTTTAAACCAGAACACTGCAAGAAAAACCACTTTGAGAACCACCACAAGAACCAACCAAAGACAGTTGGCCTAGTATCAATGGACTTAGACACTATGAACAAAAAGAACACCAAGCTTACTCCTGAAGAAAAGGACTATCTGAAGAAATCTGAAGCCTGTTTCTTCTATCACCAAATAGGACATATTGCAACCAAATGTCCTAAGAAGACTAATGAACCCTCAAGATCAGTCACCATGTTGTCCAAGGATACATCTATTAACCCCACTATCAGTCAACCCAAGCTTAAGATCAAGAAGCTTTATTCAAGAGCCCAGACCTCTCAATATCAAACAGAAGGAGCTATTGGTCTTGACCTATACTCTGTCAAACAAGTCACCATTCCAGCCAAGGGCCAAACTCTGGTGCCTACTGGAATTGTAGTTCAATGCCCTAAAGGACATTATGCCAGAATTGCACCATGATCAGGACTCAGTATCAAACATAATTTAGATATAGGCACTGATATCATTGACTCAGACTTTTGAGAACAAGTCCAAGTTCTACTTGTTAACCAGAAGGATCAAGACTATACAGTCAAGGAAGGAGACTGAGTCATGCAAATGATCCTAGAAAAAGCCAGTTAACTCAAAATTACAGAAGTCCAAGAACTCTCTGAAACCAAATGAGATCAAAAAGATTTTAACAGCACTGATCAAGCAGCAAGTCTTAGTGAAAATTGAGCTCAAGCTATGCTCATTTTCAAAGGCCTAGTCAAAGGAAAAGAAGTTCAAGTACTCATAGACAGTAGAGCTACAGAGAACTTCATTAATCAGAACCTCATCAAAAGTCTCAAAATCCTTACTAAGTCTGTACCCAAGAACAATAGTATAGTTACTGCAGATGGTACTCTGCACCCCATTGAGTCAATTGCTGCCAAACTACCCATCAAGATCCAGAAATATTGGGAATAAGTAGACTTTGAGGTTGTACTACTAGGAGATCATGATCTGATCTTAGGAAAACCCTGGCTTATAAAACACAACCCAGACATTGATTGGTGCAAGAATGAAGTTACTCTACTTCAATATAGAGCCAATATCACTATCAAGACAGACAAGACCATGAGCAAGACCCAGATTGCAATACTGTCAGCTATACAGTATAAGAGAGTACTCAAGAAGACAATGCATACCTTTATTGTAATAATCTATCTCAAGAAATAAGACAAGAGACTATCAATTAATGAAAGCATCAAGTTACTACTAGAAGAATTCAAGGATGTCTTTTTAGACAAGCTACCTGGTCTATCACCTATATGAGAAGTTGATCATGAAATCAAACTGACCCCAGAAGCTATACTACCTAAAAAACACATGTACTGTATATTACTACTCAAAATTGAAATAGTCAAGAAAGAACTAGAAGAACTACTTACATGAGGAGTCATCCAGCCAAGCAAATTTCCTTATAGCTCACTAGTCTTATTTATCAAGAAGAAGGATGGTATCCTACAAATGTGTATAGACTACTGTATACTCAACAAACTTACTGTCAAGAACAGCTATCTGCTACCCTTGATTGATCAAATCTTTGATGCTCTCAAGAATGCCAAGTACTTCACCAAGTTGGACCTCATGTCAGAATACCACCAGATCTGAATCAAGCCAGAAGATATTTCCAAGACTGTATTCATAACCCTCTTTGGACTTTACAAATTCCTGGTCTTAGCATTTGGTCTCACCAATGCATCTGCCACATTCCAGACCTTGATGAACAAGATATTCAAGGACCAACTATTTATTTTCCTGTTGATATACATATCTTGATAACATTCTGATCTTTAGTGCAACTAAAGAAGAACACTTCAAATATATTCAAATAGTCCTGGAGATCCTGCAAAAACACAAGCTTTATGCCAAGCTCAAGAAGTGTGAATTCTTCAAGAAACAAGTTGAATACCTTGGCCACATTATCTCTGCACAAGGAATTCAAGTAGACCTACACAAGATAGAAACAATTGAAGAATGGCCTATTCTATCAAATCTCACAGAACTCTGATCCTTTTTTGGTCTAGCTAGTTATATACTACTGCTGTTTTGTCAGAAACTTCTCTGGCATTGCTGAGCCACTAACTAACCTCATGAGGAAGGCCCTATACTCAGACCACTATGTACTCTATACCTGGGATCTCTTCTGTTAACAAGCCTTTCAAGAACTCAAAAACTGTCTGACCCATACTCCAGTCCTACATAATGCAGATCAAGGTCTAAAATTCATGATCACCACTGATGCATTGAATTTTGCTATTGGAGCAGTCCTGTCACAAGATGATGGCAAAGAATATTATCTTATTGCTTTCAAGTCCCACAAGCTGACCCCAGCTGAACAAAAGCTAGCCACTCATGAGAAGGAACTACTGGCAATAATACATGCACTAGACTACTGGTGATGCTATCTAGAAGGTGTTGAGTTCAATGTCATCACTGATCATCAATCTCTCAAGTACATCAACACTCAACCTACTCTGTCACATCTACAAGCCAAGTGGAGCCTCAAGCTTCAAACCTTCAACCTGATAATTATCTACAAGTTTAGCAAGATACTTGTAGTACTAGATACCTTATCAAGATGCCCAGACCTCACCACAATCATACAGGTCACCTTGGTATCAGAATTCCTAGACCAAATCAGATAAGCTTAAAAAGAAGATACAGTTACTACTAGAGTTTTCTTAAATGAGCTCAAGGATATATATACTGTCAAGAACAATCTGATCTATCATCAAGATCAAGTCTATCTATCTGAAAACATGAACCTATACTATAAGGTTTTATAAGAACACTATGACTCTCCTCTTGTCAGTCACCTGGGAATTGAGAAGACTATTAAGAACATTCAACATTGCTACTATTGGCTAAGCATGGTGAAGGAAATCAAGAACTATGTTGCCAGCTATGATCTATATCAGTGCAATAAGTCTACCAACCAAGTGCCAGCTAGTTTACTATAACTACTGCCAATTCTCACTAAGAAATTTGAGTAAGTTACTATGGACTTTGTAACTCAACTACCATGAACTCAATTTGGTACTGATGCTATTACTATATTCATTGACCACCTGACCAAGACTATGGTTGCTGAACCAACCACTATCAATGCTACTGTACCTGAGATTGCAAGAATCTTCTTCAAGTCCATCTTCCATCACTATGGCCTACTATGAGTAATTGTCAGTGATCATGACCCCAAGTTCACCAGTCACTTCTGGCAAACTCTCTTCAAGACCCTGGGAATCCAATTGGCTATGTCTACCACCTTTCACCCACAAACTGATAGACAAATTGAGCACATGAACAGAACTCTAGAACAAATGCTTAGAACTATATTTCTTATGAGCAAGATGATTGGGACCACTATCTGACTTATGTAGAATTTATATACAACAATGTCATCCAATCATCTACTGATATTTCCCCTTTCTGGTTACTCCATGATCAAGATCCCAAGACCTCTGCAAGTCTATTCTCTTTCAAGAAAAGCAGTCAAATATAAGTCCCAATCACTAAGAATCTTATAGACAAAATGGATGAACTATTCAAGATTGCTACTGTGAATCTTTGGAAGGCTCAATAGTATCAAGTCAAGTATGCTGATAAGAAATACTGTGATGTCACTTACACTATTGGAGATCAAGTCCTACTGTCTACTGAGAACCTCAAGATATAATCTCAAGTCAATCACTCTTTGAACAAGTTTCAACCCAAGTATATTGGACCTTTCAAGATCACTGAACAAGTCTCTGCATCCTTCTACTGCCTCAAGCTACCTGAAACCATGAGAGTATACTCAGTCTTTCATGTGTTACACCTCAAGATCTGGAACCAGTCACTGCTCTACTCTGGTCAAATTCCTAAGCCTTCTGCCCCTATAATTATTGAAGACTATATCAAGTATGAAGCTGAGAAAATCCTTGACAAACAAATCCACTACTATTGTTCTAAATACCTAGTCAAGTGGGTGGGTTACTCTGAATATGGTGCTACCTGGGAACCACTGGTCAATCTCAAGAACTCTTAAGATCTAGTTTAAGACTTTGAGGCAAAACATGTTGCCCAATCTCTATAGTGACTTCCTTGGATTGTTGATGACCTATGGCAATGACCAGTATCTTATGCATCAGAAGTTTACTTTGGAACCCCAGAACTAGCAGAATATTTAATAAACAAGAAGTCCACCAAAATGAAGCTACTAGCTAGATTCAAACTCCTCCCAGTTGGTTAGTCTAGTAATAGACCCTCTGCTCTATATGAGGATGGCCAATCTCCACCAATATTCTAATATAAGTTTGAGAAATTTTGGCTAAGTATATCTAGTCTTGTGTTACCTAAGAACTCAACAAGGATGTTAATTCTTAAGGAGGGAGGGATGTAACAATTTCACAGTCATATTTAGTTTTAGTACATTTTTGCCTCTTTTAGTTAGTCTTTTCTTATTATTTCTTGAACATTCTACTATGTTCTGCCACCTTTTACTTACTTAGAAACCTTCTCTCAGCACCCAGACACTACTAGAATATTCTTATCTTTTCTTAGCACTAAGTATCTTATCTTAGCTAGTCATAAAACCTTTTGGA
This sequence comes from Jimgerdemannia flammicorona, assembly GCA_003990745.1. Classification (NCBI taxonomy): domain Eukaryota; kingdom Fungi; phylum Mucoromycota; class Endogonomycetes; order Endogonales; family Endogonaceae; genus Jimgerdemannia; species Jimgerdemannia flammicorona. Next base: position 6,684 of record RBNI01004785.1, on the reverse strand, counting down.
ACATTGTAGAATAGTATTAGTCAGCTTCACTAAGAACCTATTTCTTGACATTTCTCTTTCTTTTCAAGATCCTTCCAGATCTTTCTTTCAGATTATATATAAATATCCTTATTCTCTATCTGAATAAAGCTCAGAATATTTTCTCTCAGAAATCCTTTAAGAATACTTGAACCTTTAAGTATCTCTTCAAGCTACTTTAGGCCAACTAGAACTTCCAGATTTAGCCACTTTCTTTTAAAGAAACTAGAACTATTATATAATTACTGAGAATTTTTGAATAAATCTTTAATAGTATCTAGCTAAGCTATTGAATCCTTATAAAGACTTGAGGGTTTTCAGAATAGGCCAGTTACAGATTGTTTCAGTCTTTTAGAGTTGATGATAATACCATTTACTAAGATAATATGTCTTAGATATTTGATTTTTTTCTTGAAGAAGTGATATTTTTTTTTTTTTTTACTAAGAGTTTATATTCTCAAAATATGTCAAAAACTATCTATAGATATTATCAGTAGATATCACTATTTGTGCTATATACTAGAATATTATCCAAGTATACTATAATGAATACTTTAAAATATTTTTGAAATATATCATTTATTAGTATCTAGAAGATTACTGATATATTGATGAGTCTGAAAGGTATTATATAGAATTTATAATATCTAAATCTTATTTGAAATACTATCTTTAGAATATCTTTTTCCTTGATATAAATTTGATGATATTTAGATATAAGATCAATAAGTGAAAATATCTCGATATTATATACTTGGTCAAGTAGTTCATCAATTTATAGAAGTATTATAGTTCTTAACAGATATCTTATTAAGTACTCAACAATTAATACATATATAGAGGCTTTCATATTTCTTATAGATAAAGAGGATCAGTACACTATATGGTAATTTTGATAGATATATGAGGCTTTTGTTTGACAGGTCTGCTAGCTATTCCTTGAGAGTCTCCAGCTCAAGCTGAGCTAATCAGTAGATTCTACAATAGGAAGAATCTGCTCCTAGAGTGGTTTTGATACTATATTCTACTACTCAGATAGGTAGTAGTTCTTAGAGTTCTTGAAAGATATCTTTATAGTCTTTGAGTAGTTTCTGGAGGCTTTTTTCTTCATCATCTTCATCATTATCTTCTTTTGCTAGTAGTTTTTTGATAGTATATATATAGATATGCTGCTCTGGTTTCTGGATTAGCTTTTTTATTTAGATAGTAGAGATGATATCACACTTGAGTTTTTCTTTCTTTTTGGTCTGTTCTAGCTATAGCTTGATATATTCTAGAGAGATTATATTGGTTTATCAGTCTATGTATAAATTTGTCAGAATTTTCCAAGGATGAGGTTATATTCTGAAAGATCAGCAATATAGAAGGTCTGCTTTGTAGTATAGTCTCCTAGTTATAAAAGTATATTTTTGCAGATTTTAAAGAATTTCTAAGTTATTCTATTTCTAAATATAGTGATGTTTCCTTCTAGATTTCTTTGCATCTTGAGTCTGAACTTATTAGTAGTCTCTTTAACAAGGTAGTATTTGCTTGCTTACTATAAATAAGAACTTTAATAGAGTTTTCTTCAATTTTCTCTTATAGGTAGATATATTCAGAGTTGTCTTCTTACTAGGTAGTAATTGTTTCTGGGGAGACTTCTTCTTTCCAATCTTATACATCTCTATCTTCATTATTGATATTCTTAATTTCTTCATCTTATTGTTCTGGGATAGTTAGCTTATACTTCTTGAATTTGAGAATATATGTAATATATTCTTTTATATATTCAAAACAGTATATTTTGTCTCTATGAAAATATTGTCCTACTGAGATATATATATCCATCAGCAATATACTGATACTATTTCTAGTCTCAGTCTTGAGGTTCTTTAATATAAATAATCTTCTATATCTTGATCTTCTCCCTGATCTTATCAGGGTGTTTTTCTGTTGATCTAAAAGCTTTTTCTTCTCTATCAAAGAGTATTAGTTTATTTGGTTTCTTAACTTTGAGATTATTATATATTACCTCAATGATGGCTTAGACAATTTTTTTTCCACATATAATTTTGACTACCTTCTGTCCAATATTATATAACAGAACTTTGATTTTATCTTTGAATTCTTAGTCTATAACTCCTCTAGCTATATAGAGTCTCTCTTTTTTAACTAAGCTACTTCTTTCTGTAAGATAGATATAGATTTCTTTAGAGACTTCTATTTCAACACCTATACTAATAGTTGCTTACTTATCTAATTTGATAGTTACTTCTATACTAGAGTAGAGGTTATAGCTGGTATTGGATTTATATACTTTGTCTGAGATTTTTACAATAATGTAAAATTTCTTGATCTTGATTTTTTCAGAAATTTCTTTAGAATTATCTTCTATCATAATGACAGTATATGAGGAGGATAGTTCTTTATTTATATTGGTCTTCTTATCAGGGTATTTGTGAGATATATATCTCCTCTTTTTATAGTAGAAATATACTTCTTTCTTTATAAGTTTCTCTATTTCCTTATTAGACAATTTCTTAAATTCTTGTAATTTTAGAGAGTTATTCTGAGATTTATATCTCTTCTCAAATCAACATTGCTTGTCTCCTTTATTGTTGTTTCTATTGTCTCTTGATCTTTGAGCTACTAAGATAGTATATACTCTAGTAATAGCTTGTCCTGAGTACTATTATTCATATGGATAATTATAGGATTATTCTTGCTCTTAGATATTTTCTGATATATAACTATCTAGAAATAACATCAAATAAGTATACTGCTTTGGTTCTCTTTATAGTTTGTTCTCATTAGTTATATTCTGCTCCTATAGTATTCAGGAGGATTTCTAATCTTATTGCAAATGCTTCCAAGTCTTCTTTTCTATCATTATAGAATCAGAGGTTCTTGAGTTTAGTTCTGGCTTTAGTGATGTGGACAAAGCTGTCAAACTATTGGATGATCAACTTCTTTAGGCCCATGATAGCTGAGTAGGCTTAATAGTTAGAGTGATCAACATCTCCTTTACTTGTATCAATTTCAGCATAGGTAAGAGAGTATACTAGAAGATTATACCACCACTTAGTAGCTATATCTATAAAATAGATGGTAACTTTTTTTACTTATGAGTCTGTAGTTATATAGATATCTTCAGTCTTATAATGCTCATTATTATTAAGAGTACTGTCTGAATTCTGATTGTTATTCTATCTATTAGTATGATAATTAGTATCAACTTATCTTATAAATATTATTACTTAGTCTGCTTTATCTTCAAATAGTATAAGTTGGAGAACTTTTGTAGGGTTGTTTATTTTGATACTAAGGTAGAGAACTTGAATAAGTATGGTCACTTAGTCAGCCAGAGCTGTTATCTTTTCATCTACTAATATTATTCTATCACTTATATAGTAAGATAATAGTGGTCTTCCTTCAGATACTATTACCTTAGGGATAGTGTGATATATAGTTGTTTCTTTTATAATATTATCAAGATAAATAAACTTGGTGATAAGTCTATAAGTTAGTAGTTTTGATAAAGTTATCACTAGATCTTCTGTGGTGATTTTTGATAGACTTGATATTCTTGGTAATAAGTCTATAGTAGTACTGAGACCACTAGTATTAGGTTCAGATATTTCTTCAACTATTCTTTTAGATCAAGATAATATAGTAGAGACTTCACTGGGTCTGATAGTTTGCAATTCTCACTGTTGAATTATCTTTGCTTATATATAGAGAACTTAGTAGTAGAGATGAGATTTTCTTTAATTAGTATAATATCTCTTATAGTTCAGAAAAGGCTTAGCTTTATAGTAATAATTGTTAAAGAGAAGATTCACTTATAGCTTTGATAGATTCTCTTATATATTTTTCATAAAAGTAGCTACTAATTAATCTTTTGAATTCTTTTTTGATTTCTTAAGTATAGATAACTTCTTTATTGAGTATGATAAATATATCAAATACTTCTTGAATGATTTTATTATTAAATCTGTCAAAATCCTCTTGGCTGATATAGGTCTCAGTTTACTTAGTGATAATTCTATTAACTTCTTCAACTTAGTTCTGGAGAGTAGCCAGAGTAAAAGTATTCTTTGATTATTACTGATGATATTGATAATATTAACTGAGTTGTCTATATTTATAGTGAGTTCCTTGAGAGAAACTTGCTCATAGGTGAGAGTAACTTCTGCTACTATCAAATTATAATAAAACTATATACTGATAGAATTAATATATTATAGATAATTAAGAAAACTATTGGCCCTAAGTTCTGAGTTTTTGTGAGAAAGTACTGAGTTCTAATTGTCTATTGTGGTAATATTATCTAAGTATCACTTTCAGGTTCTTATACTGGTAATAGAGGTACCATACTTATATTTCAAGTTAATTAGGCTCAAAATTATTAATAAGTCAAATCTGAGAGTTTTATAATAAGAATACTACTTTATTCTTATATTTAGAGAAAGTAGAGCTAAGGTTACAATATACTCAGTATAGAGGATATTTATATAGATTCAAAGTTATAACTAAATATAGTGCTGGATATATTTATATATAGTTATACTATATTTAGTATCTATGACTACTAGTTGGAAATTCTAATGACTTATATATAATAATTCATTATAATATATATATATATATTATATTTAAATTTATTTTTATAAATAAAATACTATTTATATTTAACTTTATATTTTATACAAATTTGCCTGCAAGATGAATTAAAAGTAACTAAAATCAATATGTTTATTACAAGTAATTTTTAATAATAATTAATTATAGTAAAGAAATTTATATATCAAAAGATATAAGACAGACTATATATATGCTTTGTGTTTAGCAGTGATTAAAGAAGCCATAGGCCATATCATGCTCCACTCCCTGACTACAGTGGGAGGCGTGAGATCTCCCAAGGCACCAAGGTACATTATAAACCAGCTTACTGCTAGCAAACTCACGTGACATTTGTCGCACCCCCCATAGAAATGGGACTCACGACAGTATACCGAAATTCACCCGTCACCCTACCGTACATGGACGAAGATCTTCATGGGCAATGGTTCACCTGACAGCAAGGTGCCTCAATTTGGATTCCAACCAAATAATAACACCCATCCTGACCCTCTCTCATGTGACCGCCTCGAATGCCCCAATGATGTCACCGTCAATGCAAACGAAAAGGTGCTGAGCGCAAGGACGAAAAAAAGCAAGGGCCGTCGTTGTCACAAAGATCACAGCCTGTGTTTCAACTCCAATACCTACCAACCGTTCCGCCATCGAATCTCGGTGCGAACTCTTGACTCCCACTTCGGACGAAGGTGTAATCCTCTAGGCGATTCGCGAGACCATACTTTGGATCGGCGACGCCGAACTCCGTATCGTCAACTCCAAGGGTTGCCACCAACCGCTACGCGTTATGTATTAAGAAGTGCGGTGGCCTTCAAAAGTTTCATCTTCCGAGAATGGCGGTGAGCTGATCTCTACTTAGATAGAGTATATCAGGCGAATCTGGTTTGCCGACCATATAGACCCCTCCACAGAGTTCCTGGATCTCCCATTGACATGGATAAACTTCGAGGACCTCGAGGCCGGGTATGACGGAGCAAACCTTTCCGGACTGTAATCGAAAAGATGAAAGGTCATTTGAGGGGGGGTTGAGTATACGTGTTGTCTGGGGTACCAGCAGCTGACTGGATGACAAGAGCTGAGGCGAGGATGAAAGGAGGGTTTTGGCTATTTTATTTCTTGTGATGAGAATTTAGGGAGGTTTGTATAAATTTTCAAGATGGCTTTATGAAGAGATGCTGACGAGATGTTTGGAATGTTGTTGGTGTCACTTTTTATATGTTCAGCTCTCGACATCTACTCAAATAATTATTTACAATGCGACCCACGCCACGCGATCGTGCAACAACCACACCATGTGCAAAACTCAAGGCTCTCCACCATAGTCTGCTTTGCGCCCGCTGCCGAATGGACGATATCCTTTCCCAGACGTCATGGAACTGCTGCACCGCTCTTGGTAAACAACTCACTGCCTCACCGAATATCACCAACAATTAATCCCGCTCTTACCGACGCCAGTTGCATTGTTCGATTTTGACGTTTTTTTTTTTTTTTTGAACTGCCTCGATTCTGGCATGCAAAGTTTCGTTGAGTTACATTGTAACGACCGATCATGGGGTTAAAACAACGTAATTCCCCGAAAACCCTCCGGATTTTCAAGTTCGTCAAACAGCCTAACGACATGCGCCCGGAAGTGAGGGCCGACCTCATCTCCAATGTGTTGGTACGTATGCGTCGACTATTACCACGCGTTCGAGCACTTCGTCATCGTCCACGACGCGGGGGATTTCAACCGCAAGCAGAATTGAGAAGGCCCCTGCGTCATATGACCAGGGGGTGTCCAAGGGATAATGGAACAGGAATTAGTGGACCTATTGCTGGAGGCTGGGCTCGAGTGGCAGAAGGACGGAGAGCTATTTCTCTTGAGAGATTATTGGAAAAGAGTAGTTGAAGGGTTGGTTCAGTAGGCGGATCGTCGTAATGACGGTGACAGAGTTCATAGCGCAACAGGAGACTATATGCGGGAGTTTATGGTTATACCATTCTCATGAAATATTGTAATGTGAATTACCCGTTAAATATGATTAGTTATTATGTTTTTTTTTTTTTTTT